>JAVKPL010007098.1:0-28690 GCA_032173675.1 Gastrolobium villosum | reverse complement strand
CGGAGCATTGGTCCCTAGGGAGTGCCAGCTGAACAAACGGTGTGTGGAGGGTTTGCCACCGGTGACCGGTGGGAGATTGTACTCGTTGGGTTGATGGGTGAAATTAGTTGTTTCAATGATGGGAAGGAGGGTGTTATGCGTGATGGTTGCTGAGGCCGGTGTCGAAGAAGTTAACCGGCGGTGCACAATTGCCGGCGCGCGCGCGTGCAGCAAGCATCTTTTGATCGATTGTGTTGGAATACCACTAACAGTTTTGAAGTTGGAGAATAATATTATAATAATAAAATTTATAGGTTAGCCCGTTCATTATAGTTAGCCTGCATTTTATGACTGTCAATTCTAATTGCCATTCAGCAGAATAACAACACTGCAGGAGAGGGAATTCTTGAAGAATTGCAGAGATAGCTGATATGCATGTCACATACAATAAACATTTACTTAGTTATGGATGGTGAATCACTAAAACCAATTTCAGTGAATCTCTAGGCGATCATTAATCTACATTCTCCTCTGTATACCCAAAAAGGTAACTAGAAATATCATTAACACTGAAGAAAAAAGGCGTAACTTCAAAAACTGGTTGCCAAAAAGATATAAATAAAACGAAATGTGGTCTGCAAAACAACAAACATTAACAAGCATGTTCATTCGACTAGTAACCAATGGTCAGGCACGTAACATTGTCCAATTGTTAATAAGCTTATTCTCTCCATTAGGTGCAATAAACACAACTATTAGCAATGACAAAATGGTACAAAGATCTATATAAAACTTACAAATGGATATGAAAAGACAAAGCTTCAAACCTACTGTTTTCAGCCAAAGCTGAAGCCAAGTAACTCCTAAGAAAACACATAAGAATCAATTTGTTGGATGTTGGGGAAGATTTCCCTTAGGATGGTAGCATAGTTGGTTGACTTAGCCTGCAAAAAAAAAAAAAAAAAAGGATTGGTTCATAAAGTAAATACATCGTATAACAGAAAAATCCAAAAGCAGGAACATCGTGATAATTTCGGCAAGCCATAACATAGACCGGATATGTTCTAAATGAAATCCACACTTTATGCTCATAAAACTCCTTAACGACATCAAATGTTAGTTGAAACTAATGAAAGACCCGTAATCACATGTTTAGGATCAGTGGCAAATGAAACTCATTCTATATTGGAAATAAAAATATACAGCCCCATCTACAAGTATAAATGATTCAAGAAAATAAAAATCACAAATTTGTAAGGATAATAAATAACCGTACACATGGGTTATTTTCTAGGTAGATAGTGGTGAGCTTCTCTCTTGAACCAGCAACAGCCTGAGCAATTCCTTCGAGTGATTCTATTTGGTTGTCATTAAGCCACAAATCTTCTAATCTGCAATAGATTAAATTAGGCAATGAAATTATAAATATAAGGATCAGTAGGGAGGGAAACAGAGGACAACATACTGCGTCAGGTTGAGAATGTCATCCACAGAGGTTAGCTTATTTGATGATACATCTAAAACCCGGAGATTGACTAAAGATGACAGGCCTTCCATTTTTGTGATACCATTATGGCTCAAGTATAGTTCTTCTAGAGCTATGCAACCCTGTATCCCAAAAAGAGGGAAATAAGTTAGCAACTATAAATTAAATTAATGTGAAAAGAAAACTTATAACTTTGATTGGTGAATGAATATTCTCCCTCATGGTTTTACTTGATTGAAATTTATCTCCTAATCCAACATTGGAGATAGAAATAGAATACCTCAAATCCTGTCATTGTAGTGAGACGATTGCTTTGCAAACTAATCTTCTTGATGCATGTCAGACCACAGAGATTTACAACTTTAATTCGATTACGTCCAAGCCAGAGCTCCTGCAAATCTGTGAGGTTCTCGAAATTCTCCATCACCTGAATCAGATACGGAAATTTATGACCTCTATTAAACACTGCAGGTAACACATTGCCATATGTTTATATTGATCACAGCATGACTAACCCTTAATTTATTGGCAGCCAAGTTCAAGAATGTGGAGTTGATGGATGCTGGACCTCCTCAATCTTAGTCACTTCATTTTTAGATACATAGAGCTCCTTGAGGGTGTTGGAGACCCTGGACAAGCCATGTAGCAAAGCAATTTCATTGAAAGAAACATCAAAAACCAAAAGACTCTTGAATATGCTGACGTCAGCAATTTCTAGTTGGTTATCACGCAGCACTATGTCCCTGTACGAAACAAAAAGCGTTCGTTTCAGCAATTGAGTTACGAAAACATAACCTGTGATGATGACGATATTGAGAGTACCTCAAGAGAGGAAAGAGCCGTTTGATAATGAAAGAAACGGTATAAATATGATTTCAAATCATGCTTGGCTAGTGCTAATGCTAATGTTAATGCCAATGCCCAGGTTCTTCTTGCAACTTAGATTCACCACTTGTCGTCATTTCTGTGTTGCGATTTTCACTCAACACGACCCAGTAACATTGATAGCTACGAAGTTGTCTAATTGTACTCGAGTATCGGAATTGAACCAAGTATATGCCCACGTTCTCACGACACGCTTTCTGGAATCCAATCCTGCTTCGTTTAATTGGAACAATATTCTGAGGTCCTACACTAGGCTAGGAGCTCCACGCTATGCTCTTCTCATCCATGTTTTCATGTTGCGGGCTGGGGTTTTCCCTGACTGTTACACCCTTCCCATTGTTCTCAAGGCTGTGTGCCAATCTTTCGCCATTAATCTTGGAAAACAGATTCATTCCGCTGCTGTGAAGCTTGGACTCCAATCCAATGAGTATTGCGAAACTGGGTTTATAAACTTGTATTGCAAAGCTGGCGAATTTGGAAGTGCACGTAAGTTGTTTGATGAAAATCCTGACCCAAAGCTTGGTTCTTGGAATGCTATAATAGGTGGGCTTTCCCAAGCTGGCCTTGCCAGGGATGCGATTCATGTGTTTTTGAATATGAGGAGACGTGGATTCGCGCCGGATGGCATCACCATGGTTAGCCTCACATCTGCTTGTGGAAGCATTGGTGACTTGGACCTGGCTCTCCAATTGCATAAATGTGTTGTTCAGGCTAATGCCACTGAGAAGACTGACATTTTGATGTCGAATTCACTGATAGACATGTATGGAAAGTGTGGCCGGATGGACCTGGCTTACAAAGTTTTTGCGACGATGGAGGAACGGAATGTGTCATCGTGGACGTCCATGATTGTGGGTTATGCTATGCATGGACATGTGAAGGAAGCACTTGGATGCTTCTGGTATATGAGAGAGGCAGGAGTGAAGCCTAATCATGTAACTTTTGTTGGACTACTCAGTGCTTGTGTCCACGGAGGGACGGTTCAAGAGGGAAGATGTTACTTTGATATGATGAAGAATGTTTATGGCATAACACCCCAATTGCAACATTATGGATGCATGGTGGACCTGCTGGGTCGGGCGGGATTGCTTGACGATGCCAGAAAAATGGTGGAGGAGATGCCTATGAAGCCAAATTCAGTAGTATGGGGGTGTTTGATGGGTGCGTGTGAAAAATATGGGAATGTGGAAATGGGGGAGTGGGTGGCTAAGCATTTACAAGCATTGGAACCTTGGAATGATGGTGCTTACGTGGTATTGTCCAATATTTACGCCAATAAAGGCTTGTGGAAGGAGGTGGAGAGAATAAGATCGGTCATGAAAGAAGGAAGAGTTTCCAAGGTTCCTGCTTATAGCCTTGCAACAAATTCCGATTAAAGATTCAACAATAATTTATTTTAGCATTGAGGACTTTACATTCAATTACAGTTCTGCTGGTGTCGATCACCACTTAAAATTTTGCTTTTGTAGTAATATACACTCCTTAAACAGAGCAGATTTCCATAACCAGTAATTATTACACACTTTTTCATTAGGTACTAGGTAGTAAGGTTTAAATCTAGTAAATGAGGATTGAAAATCGTATCATGTTTTGCCTCATATACCGCATTCAGGCTTATGATGTAAGGAAAGGATGATTTTACATAATAACAGTTTGCCGCTTGCGCACACTCTTGGTAGGCTTATTAAATTTTCACAAGTGGTTGTTTGGAATACTAAATTTCATTTTCTCTGTCTGAACTTTTTATTTTTATTTTGAGGTTATTTTTTTGGCGTTAAAGAATGAGTTCTAAGTTATGTCACATGGCAGGTCCCATCGAGATTCAAACACAAAACCTGTAGAACACTAAGCCCAATTGATTTCGCATTTAGCCCAAAACTGTATGGACATGTTTGTGAGTTTCTGTGCGATGATAGAGGGAGTTTGGAAGAGTGACTGGAACTGAAGATTAGCTTAACAGAGGCTTAGTGCATAACAGAGGAAGCAGATTTAGAGAAATCATCCGTTTACAAATTTATTTTTTTTACAAATTACACCATGTTCTCCCGGGAGAACATCGTGTAGTTTGTAAATAAAAAAATTTGTAAATATAATCTGCCCCTAAATATATTATATCTCTTTCTCACAAAAATCAAATGAGATTCCATCCATTTTTATCGGCTAGCCAAGGTTCAATAGAAATATCTGAGGACATGTGAAAGATGATAGCCATATTATTATGAGATTTTATGTAAATTATATTTGTTAAGTATTGAATATAGTTGTGCATATTTTTGTACATGAGAAGTTTCAATATTTGTCTTCTTTCTTTAATACACTTTAAGATTATTTTGAATAATTTATTTTTAAGTCATAATTAATTAAAAAAAATATCTTAACTTGTTTTCAATATTTTTTAAATAAGTTTAACTAATAAGTGAAAAATACCTTTATTTTCTATTCGAGTGAAAAGGATTTAAATCTTTAAGCATTTTACCTGAAGTTGCATCTCCATATTTATGAAAAAAGTTATGTTAAAAAAAATTACAATGTAACTCAAGAGAGAGATTTAGAATATGCAACAAAGTCCATTTATTAATAACGAAAAAAATTATGTAGTATTATTAAGTTATATACTTCTGTGGTAACTACTATATATAATGCTAGATAGATACGTAATATTAAATAAGGAACTAATGTTTCTCAATTCTCATATTATACTCATAATTTTATCTTTATATAATTAAAAAAAGTTAAAATATTATTATTTAAATAAAGAATTACTAAAACATAATATTTTGAAATTAATTTATGAATTTATTGTACTCAATCTCACTCAAATTTGATGAGATCACTTCCGTCCAAATAAAATAAAACACCTCGTCCAAAATCTCACCCAAAAAAGGCGAGATTTGGCCGGTTACAATGTCTCACATTCTCTAGTTAATACTGATTATTGAATCATAGGGTCCGGAATCTGGATGCTCTCCAGTTGAACTGCAAAGGTGCAGTCAGAGAAATATAGAAAGCGCATGTAGATCCCACAATTTCAAAAAATTTAAGACCCAAATCTCGGAAAATTTCTTCGGTATTAGGAATGTACGTGCATCTTTCACCCATAATATAATATTATATATATCATATTTTTATCAAATTATTAATAAATAATTTATTTTAAAATTAGTTAAAAAAGTAATTTGATAAAAATTAAAATATGTATCACATTATAAAAAATATATATATATATTAAAAATTCACTGCATCCGTATTCCGAAAGATACTCCCCAAATCTCGCATATATCTATTTGTAACTGCCATGCAGGCCTTCCAAATCCTGGAATCATATTGGAAACAAAATCATAATCAAATGTGATCTCACGTCACCCCATGCGTCATTCGAAGGTGCAACTATTTTCCCCATAAGCTGCAAGGAGCAACAGAAGAAAATAAGTATTTAGGTCTTTTATATTGTAGAGAAATTTGGGTAAATGTTTCTCATGTGAAATGATTTGATTTTTTTCTTTAAACAAAAATGTTATTCAGAACTTGAAAAACTGATTTATACTTCTTTATTTCCTAATAGCTGTTAGCCCAGCTGAATATATCTTAATTATTTAACTTTTTTAATATTATTAACATATTTATTTTATTATATAGTCAAATAAAAAAGAAATCATTTTATTTATCATTAAATGATATTAAATAAGACAAAATAATAACTCTTCCATTTCTTTTCTATATTATCTCTTCCTTTACTTTTCTATATTTTCTTCTGTTCCTCCTTGCAGCTTCTAGGGAAAATAGTTGCCACATTCGAATGACGCATGGGGTGACGTGAGATCACATTTGATTATGATTTTGTTTCCAATACGATTCCAGATTTATAAAATACAAGAGAGAGTAGCATTGCAAAATGATAAGGGTCGAGACTGAGAGTGGGATCTGATACTAAGAGGAGCAGAAAATGAAAATGTCAAACATAACAACTACATTGATGTTAACCTATACAGTTTTTCAAGTCTAAGACAAAGAATGGTACATAGCTAAATGAATGCTATCCATCAAATTGTGCATTAGTGATCTATCATTGAAAAAGATCTGTGACTTTACATTCCCTACGGCTAATTACATCGTACATATTCATGAACTAAAGAAAAATGACATATCCTCTGTACCCTATAGTTAATCTTCCCCATATTTGACTTCAGAAATGTTACTCTTTGCCAAACCAATTTCCCTTATTAACATTTGAAATGTTTTCTTCGCGCAACATGTGTGCCTGGCCAGCCACTATTTCAGTTTCATTACCATCAGGTGGAACACCATTTTCATCATGAAAGCTTTGAACCCCATCTATTTCCTCTGTCACGCCAGCATTTGTGGCAATCTCCACCACGTTTTCCTGCATCCTGGAATCCTTGTAATTATTCTTGGATGGTACCTTAGCTTGATTTTCTGGTTGAAGTTCCATTTCTTTTCCTTCAATATTTGTCCCGAATTTCTCCTTGATACGTCCAAGTTCCAGTTCTATAATGAGCTTTGTTTGACCGTCATAGTTCTTTGTCTTATTCCTTGAGTGCATGATCTGATAAAACAACCAGGCACAAACAGACAAAACTACAATCACCTTCAATGCCTGCTTTATTTTACCCCCTTTTGGTCTCTGGGGCCTTCCAAAAGATTGATTCTCCATTCCTCTGCATATGAATCAGCAACTCATCAATGATCAAATAAATAATCGGGCATTTTAACACGTTGATTCCAGACATGTAAAATAACTATTACATTAGATAAAACAAGTCCAATTACAGAAAGAAAACGAAAGCATATGCAAGAACCACAAAATCTACTCTGTTATTCATGACTTAAGATCATATAACCAATATATTTTGTAAATTGATTGTAGATTAAATCCATGTTCATTTAATTGTGGTTTCAGATAAGCTTTTCAAATTCAACCACCTATCAAATATGATTTCCAACAACGCTTAACTTTATGATAAATTGACAATCAAGAATTTAAAGAAACAAGTGTGGCCATCATTAATTGATGAAAAAATAATAATACAAACCAAAATCAAAGGAAGAACTGGAGTCTTGAAGAGGAAGTTACCTTCTCTTAACGGAGCAAAGTGATCTTTGATTTTCCTGTGTGTTCTTCCGTGCTACTGTTTCTCGGTCTTTTCGTGCTTTTAAATTGAACTTCTGACTAAAAAGATCAAAATTAATACTTTGAGAATGTGGAAAAGTAGCGGTTACGTTTTTGTTTGTAATCTCTTAAATACCCGAGACTGTCCAAAAGGCAACAAGTGAGAGGTGAAGCCGCCAAGGGCAAATTTGAGAATTCAAAGACCATGTGCCTTTCCCCTTCAAGTGCGAGCTTATTTTATAAAAAATTAGGTCGAATGTTGAAATATCAATAGGTAAGCAAGCGCAAGTAATCAACTAATCATTTTTCTTTTCTCAAAATTAACTATAGGTGTGTGGGGGAAAGGAATTCACTTAGTACAGGATTACATTTTAAATGCTAAATAAAAAGAAGCAAATTTAACCAACCGTGTATGAATAGACTGAAAAATTGCTGTCCAATAAATTTGATTAAATATAATTACATGAGCTTATCACTGCTTGCACAATAATTGAATATGATAACCGAAGCATTGTGTGTTATTAAAGAAAAAAAATAGTTCAATTTATGAACTATTTTAAAAAATTAATTCAGTTCATGAATTATTATTTTTTAAAAATCAGTCCTTTTAAATGCAGAGCTGCCCAATTAATGAATTAACAATAGAGTTAAGTTCTTTTCGATTTTTTTCACAGAGAGAAAATTACGATGACAACATTGCTTAAACCGAAATCTATATTAAAAGGAGTAAAATTTTCTTTAGCTGCGTCAGCCAGTCAGACCCAAATTTTCAACTCTACGTTTGACAAAATCTTTAAATAAAAAATAAAGGAAAATGTAGCTCTCCTAATTCTGCAAAAAATTGTAACAACACATAAAAAGTTAGGATATATCATCTTCTTTTCTTTTTAAAATGAAAAAGTTCCATTTTTTTATCATTTGCAGTAATTGCAAAAAAAAAAAAAAAAAAAACACCCAAAAGTAAAATGAAATCTCAAGATTGAGATGGATTTCCAACGACTCAAGTTTTCTTTTCTTGATTAGACTCAGGTGGTGTTTGGTTCGGGACTTTTAGTTAGTATCCCAGCAAAGTGCATGTAGGTAACTGAGTTCTCCACGTTTGGTTGAGGGATTACCCAAAATTTAGCCATCAAAGTTCCTTCCCCAGCTATCTGCGTTTTAGTGTAAATGAGGGCAATTTCTACTGTTGAAGAAACCCTTTTCAACCATGGTATTATTCAATAATACCGGACAACTTGAAAAGGGGACAATTTTTTTGACAAAGTTACCCCTCATGGTTGTGGTCGGTTTTGAGGTAATGGTAAGAAGAGTTTACACTGGTGGCCGTATTGACTTGGTTCTCATTTGTTTCAGAATTCCAAACTAGGCTGCTATTCAACCAAGCATTCAACCGAGGTCTTCAAATCCAGCGCATTCTGGCTGGTGGCAAGAAGCATAAGCAGGGCTGAACCAAACCCATGTGCAGCATTTTGTTTCAGACAGAATATCATATAAGAGTTATAGCGTACTGAGAAATTTAAGCAAAATTATGTCACAGAGCATATACCCCATATGAACTGTGTATGGCTTATCACAATATCTGTTAGTTCTAACAATAGCTCTGGGTAAAAAAGGCCTGTTTGTTTATATTTGTTAGTGGGAGAACAATACTTCGAACCAGTGTTGATAAAACCAGTGTTAACAAATACAGGGTTATTTCAACTGGGGGTTCTTTTGTAATTTGATTAAATTTTCCCATCTATATTTTTTCTTCAACCAAACACACATTCAGTAATTTAAATCAATTTTCCTGGTAAAATTTTGCCCAACCAAACAACATTTTTTAAACTTTCCTATATAACTCACTTTCCCCTCAGATACCTAGTAATTACATTTCCCTAGCAAAAAGAAATTTCTCCCGAACCAAACACTACCTCAAGTTTTGTATACAAGTATTACTTAGGGGTGTTTGATATAAGTGAATTTTTTATTTGTCCAGAAATCTCAATTTTTAAAAATATGATTTTTACATCTAATTTATAATAATATCCGAAAATTTAAAATTTTGAAAAAATTTAATTTTTTGGAAATCCTAAAAAATACCGTGTACCAAACGGCCCGTATTTTTTATAAAGTTGGTGAATGATACTATAAACTAGAATCCGAACATTTGGGTTTCATTGAGAAACGCCACCTACCCCAACAATACTACTTTTTCTTTTCCGGATGCTTTTAAATCATTAAAAAAAACGGTTTCTCAACTCTCCTATCCCATCATCTCAAGTTTAATTATTTAAATATCAAATATTCAAATAACTTGATTTATATGGAGATACAGTCTGAGCGAAAAATATATCATACCGGTGGTCTAATTACAAGGACCAAAGGTTCTATCAGTCGATCGCATATGATTGAATTTGGTGTAAAGGGTTATTCTGGTGAATGGATGTTATTTATGGGATCCCTATTTCATTGCGCGGGATGATATATCCAAGATAGGACCTTCGATATTGCAATTGAGTGATTTGACTGATACATAATAAAGGGGTGGATACTTGTGAGGGAAAATATTTTCTCATGTCGTAGGAGAGTTGTTTTCTCCCGACAGTAATTCTTCGATTTTCGTGCAATATTTTTTTTGTTTTTTATTTTTTAATAGATGTGTACCCCACATGAGATGTGTCTATAGCATAATTTTTTTTCTCATACGACATGAGAACATCGAAACCCTAATTGTAATGCGTTTTGATACTCAAATAAATGTTTGCTTAATAAATTTAAGTATTTTTTTTTTTTTTGGAAGTTTAAATTTAAGCACGTTGATGATACCTCTTGCTGGGCTATATTGTTTAGGCTTAGCTATTGTGGTTCAGTTATTGGTTATTGAGGAGGTTTATTAGTTGTGTTGTTGGGGACTTAGTTATTGGTTTTATGGGATTGCGGATTGCATATAAACATTCTAATGTATTTTCTTATGGATTAAGCTTTTATTTTGAGTATTTTAACTTAGGGATAATAGGTTTTCATGTTGTAAGAATTTAAAGTTCTTTTGCAAATTATATATTTCAAAAAATATATAGTTATAATATTAAAAAAAAATTCATATACCTTATAATAATGTACTTTGAGGAGTATATAGTTATAATATTAAAAATTACTTTTTTCTTTTATTATAACTGTATACTCTCTAAAATACTTAATTTGTAGAAGAATTTCAAATTCCGAAAGAAAAGGGATCCTTTAACTTATGTTGGATTTTTGTTTCATTGAATCCTTTATATAGGTCCAAATCACTAATATGCAATTAGTCGTCTTCAATTCTAAAAACAACACATTTTATACCACGTTCTTTTTGTTGATAATTTAATTTTATTAAACTGTGAGTATAAGGTGTTAAAATTATTAAATAATATAGTAACAATAAATAGGTGATAATGTATTTTTTACACTGATGATGTTTTTTTATTTCTGGGTACCACACCTGCTAACGTTTAAGAGAAATTTAACACAAAAGTGATAATTAAGACATCCTCACTAATAGAAGAGAAATGGAGATAAATTGTGTATCTCTTGATTGTGACATGCAGCCCTTACATGCTTCTCTTTCTTTGTTCTGTCGTACTTGCGATCGCCTAAGCTCCATGACTCCTTGACCAAATATGATTGAGATCATCCCTCATACCAATAGGTAAACCTCCCGTTTTTTTCTTGTAACCTCATCTTCTAATTTTGAATTGAAAATATAGTCCAATTCACTCGTGTGTTATGTGAAAACTGAACCCATGACCTCATATTCCATAACTCTTATTCCATAAAGGTGTGGGTTCAAATTCCGCCGACTAATGTGAGGACTTTGTTAGTAGGAATATGTAATCCTTATTAGAAATCTTCAATGAAGTTAGGAGATCTGCTCCGACTCAAGTGAGATATTAATGTCTAACCCCACCGAAATTTCATTTATAAAAACAAAAAAAGAATAAAAGAGGATTACAAACTCTGATTGATCTTTGACTCGGTCAAAGTATTAATAAGTCATTGATTCATTAGCTCAACCCGCTAATAACTGGTCAAATTAGTTGAATTAAATTTTGTATAGTAATAATATATGAGGAAAGATATTCTTATTACCAAAATTTTCTACTACTAACTTACTACCTATCTAATCACCATTGGATCAACATTTACTCTTTTTTCAAAAAAATTTTAACATTCTCTCTCTTTGATTCAATGGTGATTAGATAGGTAGTAAGTTAGTAGTAGAAAATTTTGGTAGTAAGAATATCCTTCCTCATAATATATAATAGATATAAATTTAAAAACATAACACACAAATAAAATTAATTTAATGAGAAAAGTTGAATGCATCACTCATCATGTGCTAAATTTGATCCCTACAAGAGCAAGTTTGCAATCATTTTACACAATTTCACGAGAATGTCATGTGTCCAAAGTAATTGCTGCTATTTATGCATGATTGCAACTCTGTCGTGACATTTCTAGGTGTTCCACTTTTAATTGGCTTGCAAGTATGTGATACTAATACACGTTGCGTGACCGATTTTTCTATGATTTATTTGTCATATTAATCAAAATCGAGCGGTACAACGAGCAAGAAATTTAGTTTGTCAAGTCTTATTGGGTTTTTATTTTATTTTATTTTATTTTTGCAATGTGTCTTGTTGGGATATTTAATTTTAAAGGTGTTATACTTTCGAGTGTGATATTGGTAATTTGGCATCAATAGCGGTCTTGTACCACGGTGGGTATTTAATTTATTGGCTGGAGCCATCATGCTTCTCTTATGATTGTATTGAAAGGGATTGCAAGACGATTATGGATCACTTGTCTTTGGAGGGGTGAAACTGATTCAAATCGGGGCATTACACTGAAAGATATCTACGATTTGTGTCACTCTTTTCGATCTATTGGCTTTTCCTTTGCAAGGAGTTGTAATGGAGATTAATCGAAGGGCTCATCACAGAATTAAACGTAATTGGGAAATGAAAAATGTATAAATAAAAATTATTTTGTTTCAAAGGGCAAAACTGTAATTTAATTTTTCAACGTGTTGACGTATCAGTTTCTCACGTTTTCCTGGAATTTTATAATATTAAACAAATGATGAAGAAAAAGATATAAATGAAAAAGGAGGGTAAAGATTACGCGGTTGAAATGCTTTATACACTTTCTTCTTCTTTTTTTCTTTTTGTAAATAGCTTTATACACTATCTTAGTCTGCAAGGCAAATGGTAAACCTTGACCGCAAGAGTAGTGCACCATCCAAATCATTTCTTCAATTATTGAACGATTGGGGTGTAGGGTGCTACAGCTATGCACAAACAGCAAGGGGACAGTTTTAAATAACTCCAACCATTCTCGTCCATTATAATAATGTGGGTAAAGTATGTATCCGTATTTAAAATAAGTTGTAATTATTTATTTGTTGATAATTATATTAAGGAAAAAGTGTTTGTAAATTTATTTGACATAAAATTATGTCATTTTAGGAGAGAAATAGATATAATAAATTATTTTTTTATTCAAAATTTAAAAGAAAACATTCACTTCCTCTCACGTGATTTTCATTTATTGTGTCTATCTCTCTCCTAAAATGATATAATTTATGCCATAACAACTGTCTTGTTTTTAAGTTACGAATAGAAATTTGCGTTGAATTCTCTAGTTCTATTTGCTATTAGTTTCTTCACTAAATTAATAATAATTACTCTACCAAAATAATAATAATAATAATAACATTGCACTGCACCCCTTTAAATAGCTCCTCCGAACCCTTCCTCTCCCATTCCAGACCAAAAAACATTCCAATCGATCACTCTCTCACTCTCACATTCTAAAGAGAGAAAAGAAAAAACAACAAAAACAGAGATACTCTTTCACAAAATGGAAATTGAGCCAAGCCCACCACTACCAGTGGCAGCAAACAAGGTATGGAACATAGTACGTGTATTGTTCTTCATGTTGAGAAAAGGAATAGCCAAAAGCAAAATAATGGTAGAGTTCCATTGGATGCTCAAACGTGTTAAACTCGCCGGCAAGGCCTTAGTCAACAGCGTCATACTCCACCACCACTTCGCCGCCTTCGCCTGCCACTCCCACGACACTCACCTTTCCTTCATCTCTCCACGAGAGTTTGAGTTCAGCTGCAGCAATAGCCCTGCAAACCCTCTCCACGCCATCAATAAACGCAAGCACCACCACCACCATCACCATCATCAGCTAAGTCGATTCTCCAAGTCAAAGCAATACGACGACGTTTCCACCTTGAATGCTGTTCAGAAGGTTCTTGAGATGTTGAACAATGAGAAGGTGGAAGCTTCCCCGTCGGTGACATTACCTGGTTTTGGGTTTGGGAAGAGCCCTCTTGTGAGGCAACTGCGAGTAACTGACTCACCCTTCCCGTTAAAGGACGAAGGGGATAGCAAAGTGGACATGGCAGCTGAGGAATTCATTAACAAGTTCTATAAAGATCTCAACTTGCAAAAAAGAATGGCTAGTAGTACTCTTGAGTCACCATACCGTAACTTTTGGAACAGATGAAAAAATGGACCTTAATATGCTTCTAGCCATATCTCACGAGCACCTTCTACATGTTTTTCCCTCTTTCTATGTCATCATAGTTACATGATCTGATTGATCATTTCCATAGTGACATAGTTAGTAGTGGTACAATCCCAGATCATCTGATTGATGTATTTTGTGTTTTTAATTAATATCTTGTTTCAGTTCACTACACTTTATTTTTAGTGTTTTTGAACACTTCTTTTTTATGTAATTTGGGGTTTCCAAATGTTGGTAATGGAAGGAAAATATCAAAATAATTAAAGAAATCAGACAATAGGATGCGTGTTTGTGCCTATCTTGGTCTTGTGGCTAGTGGTTAGGAATATCTCCGTTCCCAATAAAGCTTGCACCTAATTCGACTTTGCACAATAAAGTAGGCGACTAAAGCAAGAGCGTTATGTTTTGTCCATCATTTGGTTAAATGCAGAAATTGAAGGTACAGCTTTCCAAGGTTGGTGAGTTGGACATTGGCTTTATTAAATCTCTGAATTCGTCCTTCCTGCCTTTATGGTGGTTCTCGTGGTTCTGCTTCATTATTTCGTCCTAACTCGTAAGTTGCAATCAAGGTTGCCATTGATATATCAAAATAAGGCCGTTGTTGATTGATACATTTGTATTAAATATTTTATATAAAAAAACATTGGAGTAATAAAAATAAAATCAATGGTTCGGAAGCACATTAATATAAATCTGACCCATAGAATAAAATATAGTAATATTATTCGGTGTAAATTTAAATATAAATTTTGATTTTATTAAAACTTAAGTGAAATTCATGATTTTTTTTAATACAATAATGATACTGGGGTTTGAATGTATTATTTCTAGCACAAATTACCGGAATCTCTCACTATTAAATCAGTTCTCACAAAATTCATGAAATTTACTTAAATTTATACATGTATTATTTTACTAGATTGGGGATGCATTTAATTCAAATACAAACAAAAGTTCAACGTATTCTATTACCGGTTTTGAATCTTGTGGAGAGTATATGAAAAGAAAAAACCAGAAATTTCGGGATGAAATATTAGTGATGGGGAGAGATGTAGTGTTTTTACGATTTTATAATTTTTTTAATCAAAATTCCAAAGACTTTTTATTATTTTTTATCCTTCATCTTATTTTAGATAAAATTCCGATTGTAACGGAGAGATGGTGACAATCTCCCTGTTCTATAATGAAACTGAGTGCGTCTTGTCAAGCATTACGGAGCATTATTTTCTGTTTAGTCTTTTTTTTTTCCTAGGTAGTGAGGGGTAAGTTTCTTCCTAAAAAATATTTCAAGAATTTACTTTTCTATTATAATATAAATTTTTCCAATTTTTTTTTAAATCTCAAAATAATATTATTTTGAAGTCGCAAAAAATAATTATTTCTTGTTGAAAGAGAAACAGTAAATCTTAAATATAAATTAGTTATCATATATAATAAAAAAATTATACTCTTAAATATTCTAATTAGTAAAGTGGTTGTAATGTATATATGTCACTCTCATTTTCATTTCATTTCCCCTCCCTTTTCATAAAGCCACATGTGTAGCATTTATCAATATTCACTTTAGTGTTGGCCCTCTCCTAAAATTAAATAAAGTATACGCGGGGTCAAATAAAAAAAAGTTTCACAACTGATTGTCCTATGCGTATTGAGATTAGCATTTCCATTATATCACCATTTAATGGCTAAGCATTTACGTTTAAAAGTGATTAAATATATGCAATCGTGAGAGTTTAATAATTAAAGTCATAAACTTTTGCTTTATGCATGGAATCTTATATTGTGTAGGGATATGGGAGACTTAACTTTGCAATAGAACTCACAGGGATAAGGAAGCCCAATTAGAAATCAACAATGTGGTTGTGGAGTGGGTGTACGTGTTGGACACTGGTATTATTTACGAAAACTTTAATTGATGTGTGGATTGGTTTGTCTATTTCTTCCCAAAAAGCAGTGGCAATGTCAACAGGGGAGCCATTTTAATTTCTTAAAGATAAAGAAAGCCATGCTGCTTTGGGGATCATTGAAGAGGCAAAGACGATTGGTGTTTAGTTAGGTAATAATGAGATAAAATCCACTTTGATGTTCTGGTGTATATCCAAACTTAAGCATGACTGTTATTACTAAACTCATCCCTTGTTAATTGTTATAGACACTTGGAAAGCTCTCTGCTTTATTTGAATGGGGGAAATTAATTTTGGAACTATAGAAGTGAGATTATATGCGTTATCTTTTCGGAGCTATTAGTATATGATATATTACTATATCCAATCTACTAACGACATAATTTTGAAGGGGCTAAGGTTATCCCTTCCGGTTCATGTGTGAAAACGACCGATGGATTTATGGAAGGATAAAAATAATATGGGAAAAAATGTCTATCTTTATAAACGACACAACTTATATCTTTTCATTCTCATAAATAAGTGGGACCCACACCTTTATTTTTTTTGTTAACTCTTTCTCTCTTCTTTTATCTATCTCTTTATCTCTCTTAAAATGACATAATTTTATATCTTTTAAAATAATATACACTTTACTCCAAAAAAATATAGGTAAAGAGGCAGAACAAATAGATCCTCATCAAATCAGAATTTTGATCCAAAATATTTGTCCCTTAACTGTCATAGCGATCTCTTTCCTGGTGTAAAGATAATTATTTATGTATATTACGATTTATATATAAGGGAAATGTTATATTTACGATCTATTTTCATTTACAACTTCTTACAATCATATTTTAACCGTTGATTTCCGTCAATCAATGGTTAAAATTTTCGTAAGTTAAATTAATTATTAATTCACAATAAATGACGACCGTTGATTGCGGAAATCAACTGTTAAGATATGATTGTAAGAGTTTGTAAACTATTTAGGTTGTAAATATAACACCTATATATATATGGGGAAATTATACTTTTATGCTACATAAGATTCCTATCTTATTTTACACTCATGTAGAAAGACGTGCCTTTCTTTTCTTTCTTTATTCTTTTTTTAAAAGTTGGTGGGCCCCACTTAATTTATCTCACAACATGGGCTTTTTGACCCTTATAACCCTTTAGGTATAATTAATTACCAAATTGACCTTCATTATAAACTATTTCAAAAATTTAACCTCCCAAAAAAACATAACACCAATTTGCCCATGTTTGACCGTTGACCACCAAGCCTACCCGGGTACACCCCTCCCTACCTAGGTATTTTTTGAAAAATTTTGCCTATCCGAGTAGGGAGGCGTGTACCCGGGTATATTTCTTGACATCTGAGAAATTCTTGAATTATTTACCCGGGGAGGGAGGGGTGTACCCGGGTAAATTCATCCTCCGCTACAAGAATTTACCCGGGTACACCCATCCCTACCCGGGTATATAATTCAAGCAATTTCCCAGATGTCAATAAATATACCCGGGTACACCCCTCCCTACCCGGGTAGGGTTCGGGTAGGCTTGGTGGTCAACGGTCAAATATGGGCAGATTGGTGTTATACTTTTTTGGGAGGTTAAATTTTTGAAATAGTTTATAATGAAGGTAGATTTGTAATTAATTATACCTAAAGGATTATAAGGCTCAAAAAGCCCACAACATGAGATAGCTTCTCGGGAGAAGTGAAACTCATATATATATATTGGAAACATATATTACACTTATATAAAGGGAAATAGATAAAGTTATCTCCAATTAGCTCAAAACGACATCATTTTGGTGTTATAAGATTATAAAATTATAATGATAAAGACTAACATAACCTTGCAATATATTACAATTACAAAAATACTTTCATTTTTGTCCTAAAATAACATCATTTTGAACTCACCGGATATAATTTATCTCCATTAACCAGGAAAATCTTTAGGGGGCGTTTGGTATGGGAAAATTTTTTAGAATAGTAGGGAAATGTAATAGATAGAGAAATGATTGGAAAGATGGATAAAGTGAAATAGATAGAAAAATGTAAAAAAAAGTGTTTGGTGGGGAAAAACTTTACTGGGAAAATTATGTAGCTTTATGAAATCAACAGTGCATTAAAAGTGAGATAACCGGTTTTCCGAAAATCCCACCTTCAAATTGGGTTTTTAAACAGTGCGGATATCTATCTTTCTCATAAATCCATACTTCCTGGATAGATGGGTTTTCGGAGAAATATGTTGAAACAAACATGGTATTTCTAAAAGCCATACTTGAGAAAGATAGATATCCTTCAAAATACCTCCCAACCAAACACCCCCTTAAGCTTATCTAAATGACGTATATTACATTTATCACTTTGTATTAGCCTGGGTTTGGACATTTTAAAAACTTTCGTAATTGCGTTTTCATTTTGTCCTTTAACATGACACAACAAAAGTTTCTATACACATAATATTTTGTGGGACCCACTTTTTTTAAAACAAAAAAATAAAATAAAAATTAAGGCACGCAAAATGAATCTCTATCACATTACACAATTACTTTTCCTATAACATAACTCCAAACCCTTAAACTTTTTTTTCATTATTTATCTGACTTAATCTGATTCACTCATAATCACATCCATATAGAGGGGTGATTTTTCCCATATTATTTTCAGTATTCTTTTAGGCTCGAATTTAATATCTCTAATTAAGGAGAATAAACCCCACATCACTTGAATCAATAGTTATGAATTGCATATTAAAATTCTCTTGTACGAACTCAACTAAAAAAGACATTGACAATTGACAATATGTATGTAAAGATAAATTTAATTAAATTTATTTAGAATGAAGGTTCTTGTCTTTAATTAAAAATTTAATATGAAATTAATTTAAACAAAATAATATAAGAGAATATTTTCTTCTGCTTTTAGTTATAATAAAAAAAATTATCTACGTCTACCAAAAAAAAATTACATACAAAAAATTGTCATGTGAAAGAATATTCTTGGTAAGGCACGAAAACTTTTTTATAGGCGACCTGCAAAAACTTGTATATAATGAATTTAAATAAAATTAGAAAAGATAAAAATTAAAAAGTTTATTTGAACTTATAAAAACATATAATTAATTTAAAAAATGAAATTTAAATTAGAGTTTAACTTTGTTTGCTTTGAAGTCGAAGGTGAGCAGAAGATTTTACGTGGGGCGGAACCACGGTGGTTCCTCTTAAAAATAGAAAAAAAGAGGGGAAGAGAAAAAATCAAAAAGAAAATAATAAAAATGGAAGAAAATTTTCATTTATAGAAAATGGACCACTAAATAAACAGTGGATTTAAAGCATGTTAAATTTTTTCGAAGAGGCGGGCTCGCAATGGGTTCAGAATACAGTTGAAAGGAGAGATGTCCACTCTGCGTATCACATGTTTTCTCCATCATGTTGGGCCTCTCCAAGCCCAACTAAATATCCTAGTTCGGTTTTGACGGTGATACCTTATTTTATTATTCAGTATCTGGTTCCTTCAACTATATAACATCATGATTTATGTAATTTTCTTTCTCTTTCGAGCATTATTTTTTTATTGTGTATTTGAAATGCTTCATGTGGTTGCTGAAAGCAGTGAAACTGTTTTGACTTAGGGGCTGTAAGGCAAAAAGGGTCACAAGGTTTTATGGGGCGTTATCGAACAGCTCCGCGGAAGCGTTAAATTTGGTCAACATGGGAAGAGGGAAAGAAAGAGTACTATACATTAGGCTCCGTTTCTGCGACCACAGGATTCAAATTGAGTTTGAGAATCATAATTATAATTATAATTTAATTAAAATCATAGTTAGTTTAAAATTTTAATCTTACGTTGAAATAATTTTTAAATTTATATCTGGATCTCTAATGAAGTAACGTTTTGTGCAAATATTTGTGTAAATATACTTTAGGCTTTACATTTCTCATTTAACAAAAGGTTAGAAAGCTTCCTACACATGTATAATTCAAATGGGTCCATCATAACAAAAATTAAAAAATGAAAAAAATATTACAAAATGATCTCTCACTCACATGAAAAAATAATTGGTCTATTAATTGAGAAAGTGTTTTTCCATATACTTTTCAGACAATTGTGATTATTTCGAGATAAACATGGTCGTAGACGGATCGAGATTGTTGCTCTAATTTTTATTAGACAAGATAAAAGCATAAGTGCATGTGATTTCTGTAAACGTTCTGTATATGTGCGATCTGACTAATGCTATTTTACTCCGATAAGCGTATATAGTCTGGAAAAAATGTTTATCATAGTAGATGACACAATTTATATCCTTTCACTTTCACAAAAAAGTGAGACCCATACCTTTATTTTTTTATCAACTCTCTGCTCTTTTATATATCTCTTTCACTTTCTTAAAATGACACAAATTTACATCCTTTAAAATGATACACACCCGTACCTGACAGCAAAGAGACAAATAAAAGAACAGCCTATGGTACCGTAACATGATGCGCTGGGTAATCGCTTTAAACAGCTCATGATTCACAATTAATGACAATCAAAATGTTAAAGCATCTTATGATTGCCTACGACCACCTACTAGGTGGAATAGCAATTTTCTTTGTACTAGTTAATGAGGTGCGTCTTTATTTTATTTTTTAATTGTGGATGCAAAAAATTTATACTTATTGTAAAGAATCAATTTAATCCAAAAAACTTAAATTATTGAGTGAGCTTATATTAATTATTTTATATATCTCAATAAGTTCTCTCACACGAGAGTTCATTGGGCTTGAAGGATGAACAATGTATAAGTCCACCTACCTATATTAAGAAATCCCACTAAAAAAGTGGGGGACAGTGAGGATTGAATCCAGAACACGAGCTCTGATATCATGTAAAAAACTAATTCAACTCAAAAACTTAAATTATTGAGTGAGACTATATTAATGATTTTATATATCTCAACACTTATAATTTCATAATTAGATAAAAACATTTGTTTTATCAAAACCTCCTTGATGTCATGAATTTTGCATAAAGGTGTGATATTTTTTTGGACAAAAAGAGTATGCTGCACAAGAAGTGCATCTCTGTTTGCCGAAATCAAGTCATACATAATTTTGAATTTAACAATTGAGGAAAGTTGTTCGGATTTGTGCGAAATCAATACCGTGAGTGAGCATTAAATAATGTTGGGCAGACATATTAGAATGAGAGGGTTTTATTATTTGGTGTATTTAAAAATTAAAAAAAGTTAAAATCTATAATTGAAGAGCGATATATTTTATTTTATTAAAAAGATAAAGTTAAGGAAAATAAAATAAAACAAAATCATTTTATCCGAAACCAAAAGCCATACAAGTCTCACACTTTAAAAGTATAAAGATGTAGGATTTTATGTTTATCATGTAACATAATACAACTCCATTTTACTATACACACATTAAAGAGGTGGGGCCCACATATTTTTCTTTCTCTTTCATCATTCCACTTTCTCTCTTTTTTATGTTGTGTGTGTTGGAAATAACATTTAAATTATGTTACATAACATTAATAAAATCCAAAGAAATATTGTTAAAAATATTGTCCATTTCACCAAATAAAAAAATATAAAATAAAAAAATTGTCCAACATTACTTTACAGTCAATACATGCACCACAAATACGTGTCTACCATTTTATAAAAATATCTGTGATGATATGTTTTGGATGACCATGAAGACATTGTTCATGAATCAAGACAATAATCCAAATGACCATAATTATGAGTGAAAATGACACCATATGTCACATAAAGCTGTTCGGTCATATCAAATAATTCAATTATAAACCTTTTGACTTTATCATTTTATTACTTATTTTTTTTGGAAATATTATTGTTTTGGATAGCCCTGAGCGGTCCAATGACCTGAACCCAATCCTATTCAGGGTGATCCATCTAAGCAATCCAATGACTTGGGCTCAATCCCTTTCCATCTTCACGTCAGTCCTGCTGACCAACAACCACCAGCCCTACATCCTTTCTGCTACTTGGATGACTGCGCTTCCCCAGATGAGACACCAAAATGTCATACCTAGGGATGTCAACCCAGCGACAGACCACCCATAAATAGTAAATCCCTTCACAAAAGGAGCTGCAAATGCTGCTACCTCCGATGCAAAGACTGCACTCCTGCACTCATAGCACTGTCAGTCGCCCATGGTGCACCCCGAGGAGAGTTGACCCTCTCCTCACATACTCACTCCAGCGAGATACCCACTCCTCTTATAAATACCCCTTCAAGATCGGAGAAGGACATCTTATGTATCGTTATTCTGCCCATAAGTCTGTTAGCATTCATACTTGGGATGCTTCCTAGCTTGATCACTATATGTGCTAGAGGTATAACTTATACAGTGACTCTTGTCCTTGAATAGAACATGGTGCGCTTATAGATCCCAACAGTAGAGTTATTATCAACACCCAAATTTGTACTAAATATTTAGAAAAAAAAACAAAAACATAAAAAAGAAAAAGAAAATAAAAAATTTAAGTTATGAACGCAAAATTTTGTCCTTCAATAAGGGAAAAAAAAAGGAAGAGAACAATACAAAATATGGAAAAATGAAGGAGGGTCATTTCAGAAAAAATAACAGCTTTGACTAGGACCAGTTTCAACCGCGATATAACCTTCATCCACCGTTCGATCGAGCTGAAAATTTTTTAGCAAGATCTTGACTCACCGTCCTACTCCTACATATCCACAGGTGGATATCTTGATTGAATGTCTATATCATTCCTAGAAAATTCAAATCCGCAACAGTTTTTCTAGACATATCTACAGCGAGCAGTGATTTTGTGAGGGTCATTTCTCCCAAATGGACCGTTGATTGTCCTCAAATTTTGTCAGTGTGTTCCCCTCATGTAACACTACAATTGGATCGAACGGATTTCTGAACTGAGTTGTCTGACGTGAGATATAAATATCGAAAGAGGGCTATTCATTTATTAGATGACCACACTATTTCGGGTAGCAGTTTTCCGAGAGCTATTTCTCTCAATTGAACCGTCGGATCATCCTCAAATTTGGTCGACATATTCCTCTCATACGATACTTCAATCTGATCGAATCGATTTTCAAGCTAATTCCTTTAGTGTGAGATATGGTTGTCAAAAAATGGTTGTCCACTTAAAAAAAAAAAAAACTAAATTTCTTAAGAAGTCCCACATTGCCCACTCCTCATTCATTCCTCCTCCCTTCCCTCTGTGTAAAGAGCTCATTCCGCTTCCTTGCAACACACACTCTTAGAGGGAACCAAATAAAAAAAAAAAACCCAAAATACAAGACACTTGGCTTGGTTTAAAACTAAGTTAATGTCATAGTAGAATTTTAATTACTAATTTTCTCTACTTTTTTTACTTTCAAGGAAATTTTGGGTGGTTTTTCACAACTTGGCTCCATACACCAAGTTTTGATCATCTTTGAGGTAAGTCCATTTACCTCCTCATTTAGTTAATAATTTTCTTTGTATGCTTTTATATTCTTTATTTGTTAGGAATTTTCTTATATTTATCTATTTATTTTATGCTTTTCGTGTTTTATTAGAAGTTTTCTCATATAGTTTAGTAATGATATTACGGATTGACTTGGGCGTGACACCTTGTTAGTCCCATAATTTTTTGAGTCATTTTGGTTGAGACAGCTTGATGACCCAAGTCTATTTCAAATTTATTATTTTTTATTATTACTATTAATTTTGGCGTGACGCCTTGTTAATCTCCTAGTTTTTTGGTTGAGACAGCTTGATGACCCAAGTCAATTTCAAATTTATTATTTTGTATTATTTTATGTTTTTTTTTGTAATTAGGGATAGATTTTGGCGTAACCCTTGTTAATCTCGTGGTATTTTTTGGGTTATTTTAATTGTGTCAACTTGGTAATCCAAAGCCTTTAAAATAATTTCTTTAAAATTATTTTCCAAAATTAAAACCAACCAGTACACAAATAATTTTTAAAGAACGACGTGACTTTGAATTCTTCACTGCAGCAGAGGATATGTCGGAGAGGAACTTTTTCCGTTAAGCTAAAATAAAGTTAATAATTTATTTCTCTTCTTAATCATATTTATATTTTATGGGAAAAAGAAAAAGAAAATATTTTTAAAAAGCTATTAATAATTCGCACAATTAATTTAAGGTAACCGTTTTAAAAGGATGTGTCAGGAATGTAGTGAGATTAAATTTCCACTCTTCCTTGCGCATAATTAGAGTCCCGAACCTTTGATCTATAATTTTAAAGACCAGTTTGTAATAAAAGATTTCCAATTTTTACGAAGTAAATATAATTGGTGGCAACTCCATTATTTTAATTTTTAATTTCGGGTTGTTACAATTACATTTATAAATTTTTTATTTGCAAACTCTTACAAATTACATTAAGTATGACCGATCATATTTCAATTAAGAATGTATGACCGATCATACTTAGTATAATTTGCAAAAAGAAAAAAAAAATGTAAATGGATTCTTCCGCTCTTAATACATGTTAAAGATTAATAGATTGTACTAAACTTAAGATGGGAAATGTCTTTGTTTCACATCAAAAAATTTGTTTATTAAAAAATAGAGTTAATACATGCAACATTAATGTACTTATTTATTTAATAACTTAAATAGTTGTCATCAATTCTCTTGTGAGTTACTAGAAAGAGTAAGTTTCTTTCCAATAAAAAAGGTTAGATACTCCAATTTTCGGTTTTCAATGAACACCCCTAAATTAAAATTCCATAATATACAAAAGTAGATTCTCTCATATTTTTTAACATGATATAATAATATGAATAAGAATAATTATATAAAGATGGATGAATAATAATAAAAAATATTAAAATAGATGTTTATTAAATTATAATTATTATTTTATTTTTATATAATTATAATTATTCCACATAACCATATTGTATTTTTTAAAGGATTTTATAAGAATTATGTTATAGGAAAAATGATTATGTTATATTATAGAGATTCGTTTTATGTGTCGGAATTTTTTTTTACTGCGGGTCCCAAAAAATATTATGTGTGCAGAAAAATTTCTATGATTATAATAAATGATAGATGATAAACCCTTATTTAAAATAGAAAAGAATAATTTCCGTAATATATTCCCGCTCTTGTTTCGTTTAGGACAGACACGACAACCTTTGGGATACACGTGTTAATAACAGTGGCCATTTCCTTCCGTGTTTGGACACTTGTTCTGCTTTGACAATCCTATTATTGAATTTATGCATCTTCACATAACTCATTTTTATAAATTTATATAAGTTCAGATTATATTTATAAATTTTTTTTGTGTATAAACTCTTACAAACTACACTATATTCTCCCGGAAGAATTCAAATTTTTGCAAAATACACTATGTTCTCCCGGGAGAAGATAGTGTAATTTGTCAAAAAAATCCCAAAAAAATTTATAAACGGATCCTATCTCAATTATATATGCTTTAATAAATTACGCTAATCGAATGGAGCTAAACACCAACCACAGTACTTATACAATAAATAAATATTCTTTATATAAAAAAAATTCGTTATCAATTCATTATCTCCATAATTATTATTGGATTATAATTAAGAAAATAATTATTTCATTTTACATCAGATAAATATCTCACGTAGCTAAGGCTCATTATTTTTTAAGAAAAAACATTAGACCTCTTATCATCTATTATTTAACATGACCATCAAAATTTTCTTACAAACATAATATTTTGTGAGGCACATAACAAAAAAACTTTGATACCAGAATAAATCTCTATAATATAAGACAGCCATTAACTCTCATAAAACTCTTTCTTAATATATCATTATCAAAGAGATAACAAACTTTTCCCGGTGAATTGGGACGAGAGAGCGTCAACTATTCTAACATTGTTCACTGTCGCCGGACAGAGACAAAGCCAATGTCTTTTTTAATCTTTCTCTCTCTGTGTGTGTCTCTTATCGTTGATATTATCTTCTCTCTTATTATAATATAATGATTTCATCGAACATAGCGCCTTTAACGGGTAATTAACTCACACCCCAGCTGATGATTCGTTTTTTGACTCTTTTTTTTTTGTTGAAAAACTTTGATCTTGATCACCAATATGGCCAATCATGTACGAACGTGAAAAATAATGCAAAAGCAAAGAAAGACGAGCACTGCACTTGGTTTTTTTCAAATAGAAAATGACACACAGACCCCACTTGCGCAATTTGACTTGGCTTATATAGTTAGTGGTGCTGTGCATGCCATTATTGTGAAGCAGGGACACAGACAGATTCTCAATTAACTCCGGAATATCTGGTTACTTTGGCAGTTCACTGAGAGAAAGTGGAAGCTCAAAGGATCATCATAATATTCATAGGAAGAGAAGCAAGTAATTGTCAAGAAGATGGAGAGCACACTCAAGGCCTTTAGAGATGGTGAGTCTGTGCTGGACCTCAGTCCAAGATCCACCGTCAGCGGCGGTGTTGAGGACATCTACGGTGAGGATCAAGCCTCCGAGGACCAACTTGTCACCCCTTGGACTTTCTCAGTTGCCAGGTCCTACTCACATCACATGCACTTGTTTTAGATTCATGGCTTTTTTATTTTTTTGATTGAATGATACTTAACTTTGTATTATATGTTTTTTTTTTTTGCCTTAGCTTCTATTATCCCTGATTACTAGATTGATTATGATTTTTTTGGTGAGAGATGGGTTTTTATTAAATACCTCTCTGGTATGAATTTATGGTGTGAGTTTCTATGTGATTTTGTGCTACCTGCAGTGGTTACTCTTTGCTAAGGGATCCACAGTACAACAAAGGACTTGCTTTCACTGAGATAGAGAGGGATGCACACTATCTGCGTGGGCTCCTTCCTCCCACAGTTAGCACCCAGCAACTTCAGGTTTGCATTTTATGATAAATGAGATTCTTATCTGTTGAGATATAAAAAATCATTAACGTAGCCTCACCCAACAGCTTTAAGCTTTTGGGATTGAATTAGTTCATTACATGATATTAGAGACTCGTGTTTCGGGTTCGATCCTCGTCGCCCCGCTTTCTTTCAAGTGGAATTTCTTTGTTCGCACATGTAGGTGGGTTTGAGCATTGTCCACTCTTCAAGCCCCGTGGGCTCTCGTGTGAAGGGGCGTGTTGAGATATATAATTAGTCTCACCCGACGGCAGCTTAAGCTTTTGGGTTGAATTGATTCTTTACATTATCAATGATCTCTGAGGGTGTTATCTTCCTCTCTCATCCCTTCTCTCTGGTTCTCATTATTTCTTTGTGTTGTCTACAGGAGAAGAAACTAATGAACGGCATCAGACAATATGAGGTCCCTTTGCAGAAGTACGTTGCCATGATGGACCTTCAGGCAAGCATTTTTTTCCATCTCATCATAGTTACATTAAACAGCATGAGATTTGTTTCTTGTTAAGTTTCTCTTGTTAACGCTGTTATTAAGTTTCTCCTTTCTCATTCACCTTCACTTAAAAGGACCAAATGATGCCCTTGAATTTTATAAGAGAATATTGAAAATATATTCTTCTACTTGTGAGGATTTACATGTGCCAAAATTGAAAGGTAACAACAGCATGTTGTTGTGGTCTGCAGGAGAGGAATGAAAGGCTGTTTTACAAACTTCTCGTTGATAATGTTGAGGAATTGCTCCCAGTTGTATATACTCCTACTGTTGGCGAGGCTTGCCAGAAATATGGGAGCATTTTCAGGCGTCCTCAGGGTCTTTACATTAGTTTGAAAGAGAAGTATTAATTTCTTTTTTTTTTCCCTGTATTTGTATGCAATTTTGGACTACATTTGGTGCAGGGTTATATAGCTTTTGGCCCTTTTGCAGGGGAAAAATCCTTGAGGTTTTAAAAAACTGGCCTGAGAGGAGTATTCAAGTTATTGTTGTAACTGATGGTGAGCGGATTTTGGGACTTGGGGATCTTGGATGTCAGGTATTTTTGTAGGGGAATCAAACTCTTTAATTTCTTACATCTTACTATGAAAATATAGACATGGTACTAAAAGTAGATGACCAAGCCTTCACATAATTAATTATGTTGGATGTGCTTCAGGGGATGGGAATTCCTGTTGGTAAATTGGCTTTGTACACGGCACTAGGAGGAGTTCGTCCTTCAGCAGTAAGCTTCTCATTTTATCTTTGTATGTCTCATATAATGTTTTGTCTTTTTTTTCTTCTTTCCTTATTTATTTGTTTTTTGTGGTTAGTGTTTACCTATTACGATTGATGTTGGGATATTATGACCTTTTGCATGAGTTCATGACAGCTGTGAAGCAAAACTACGGGGAAAAAGTTCTTGTACAGGTGGTTACAAAATTCCATGCATGGTTTATGTGGCTTCTGAACCTTTATTCTTCAATTATAGTGTCTGATTCTTTCTTTCAAATGATTTCTGCAGTTTGAAGATTTTGCAAATCACAATGCTTTTGAGTTGCTTGCAAAATATGGTACAACTCATCTCGTTTTCAATGATGATATACAGGTACAATTAATGTCTCACAAAAGCTTGCATCTATTTCTTCATAATTCTTATATTCTAATTATTATTGTATTCTTATCTCAGGGGACTGCATCTGTTGTTTTAGCTGGAGTTGTAGCAGCCCTGAAGCTCATCGGTGGTTCCCTGGCTGATCACACATTCCTCTTCCTTGGTGCTGGAGAAGTAAGACACCATTATCTGTTTTCCTCAGTTTTTTTGACATCATATCTAAGCTTCTTCCATGAGCAATTCATAG
>JAVKPL010007097.1:0-28291 GCA_032173675.1 Gastrolobium villosum | reverse complement strand
AGTATCTCTTTATTGAAACGAATGGTATATCAACCCTTATCTAAGGTGAAGTTAATTTCCCACCAGGATTAAGTGCAAATTTTTTATCTCTAGCCCTAAAATATCTTTGAAGAATCAAACCTGAGACCCAATCCTTGGACACACTTTATAAAGCAAGTGTACCACCCTTGGGAATTTAATTCCATAAATTTTCAATTGAAAAGCGTTGCATACATTTCATTTTGAAGTTAAGAAGAGGGAAATTACTAAATAAAAGCATAAGTTTGGGTAGAATTTGAAAATTTGAGCAAATAGCACTACTCAAATACAGTTGTCTTGAAACTGGGAAAAGTACCAAGAACTAACATGCCCAAAAAAAAAATAATGTCAAATCCACAAAACTTTGCAGAGGGTTTAACCTAATTGCAAGACATGGTAACTAATTTGCAAAATTTCAATAGTGTAAAGACCGGACCATCTGATATCAGATCTATAATGTTATAACAGAAGCATCATTAATTATTTAATTTCGGTCTCAAGAGTGTAAATAACAGTAAGAAATATAAGTTAAAATAAAAACAAATGGGAATCTGTATACATCAAAATTTGCTTTCAAGCACAATTAGATTTTATCTTGATTTGCATTCTCTATAGCCATTTGGCACTTATCTGAAAATCAATATATAACAAGCCACTATAAAACTTTGAAGAAAGTAAATTCTCAAATCAATCTAAAACTTGAGATAACACGAATCAATACCTATGTAGATGGCCAGCGCAAGCTTCCATGGCTTTGTTCCTCCTATTTTTTGTTTAATTTCACTATGTTGAAGCCTAAAATAAATTAAATATTCCTCATCACACTTCACTTTCACTCTGGGCATGAGAAGAGAGTAAGCCAAAGGATAACTCTGTTAACCTAGGAGAGATTCAACATTTCTGACAGTTTATTGTAATCCCAGAAATGCATGTTCTGGGACATGAAAATGGCACCAACAGCAAGTGCAACGGAAACAAATGCCATGCTCTTCATACACCCATGCCCACGGGACAATCGCCCCAAAATGACTTTGCAGTACTTGTCTGCATCCTTCAATAATGCAAGGCGAGCACCATCATCCTCCTTAGCCAAGGCCTTTTCATTCTATAAAGACAAATTAAGTGAGAAATGACACAATTTTTTCTTTCCAGTTGCAAATATGGTAAATAAAAATAGGCTCAGGATAAGATGCATCCTCTACAATGACATATCTGGAAGAAAAAAAAATCACCTAAGATAACATCATTATTTAGGTTTTAGACTGGCCTAAGAATTAAGAGAATATGCCATAGAAAGGCTAATTAGAAAATGTTGCCAGAGATTAACCAGCTTAATCACATTAAATTGTTGCTCATAATTAACCTCATTTTGTCAATACCTACAAGAGCAATTTGTAAAATAGACAAAGCTTCAATGTGCATACTGACAGTGTTCAAGTTTACATGAAATGCAGGATACAGTAAGAAAGGTATCATGCAACTGACTAAAATGAGAATAGTTTACCTTTTGACTGAAGCTCTTAAGAGTTTCCCTCAAAAGATCAGGAGTAGGATGTTTATCAAAGTGTTCCCTCCATTCATCACAAAGCTTTCTCAATACAACGATACTTGCTTCAAGGTTATCCGTGTAAAGCAAATCCTGTTTCCAAGCATTCAATACAAATTTGTGTTAATAAGTAGGAAAAAAGCCACTAGGGAAAAAAGTAGGAAACAAATGAAAAAATAATTGTTAAATATTATTCTCTTGTACTCACCCATTGCTTGTAACATTCAGGGTTCTGAGTCAAACACCAAATAAAAATGTCACTTGCCTCCTTTGACAGGCCAGGATTGGCTGCAAAAGATTCAAGCATTTAAGTTTTCACACTAAAGTACAACACCAACTTCTTCAATTCTCAATTATAAGCACTTGAGAGACAGCACATGCTGCAAATAAGTAATTGACATGTGCAAAAGAAGAGGTAAAAAAAGACAACAATCTAAAGTAACTCGACATCACCTTCTCCTGCAGCTTTGATTGCAAAGCTGAACATCTGTTGTGCAAGTTGCTTTGTTGCTTTACTTCCTGGGGACCCCGCAAGGGCTACCTCTTTTAATGTTGGATAAACAGCTTCAAATCTCTCAGTGGCCTTAACAAAATAAACAAATAAAAATACCAGAAGAGTGACACAGCTAATTGCCGATGATTATAATGCACATCATTGGAAAACAGACAAAATTCTGTACAAAAAATCTACCTTGACCCGAGCTGAAGGAAGAGGGAAAGTAACTCTCAATAGAGAGTCAAGAGCCAATGGGGGCACAACACGCTCCCCCTTTCTGACTGCCCCATTTAGCAAGATAGGTCGAGCTTTAGGAAATGTGATAATTCTGTTTCAAAAAAGAAAGGATGGAAAGGAGCTAATTCATTAAAGGCAAGAAGGAGCAGCTAGGAACTGTGCACTAATTACAATAAATAAATCAGAAAAAATTAGTGTTGAATCACAAAGGTTTCCTCACCTCTCAACCAATTGCAATATCAAGTCTCTTGACTGTGGATTACAACCAGACTTCTCTTTCAGCATGGGCAAAAGAACAGATACCCACAAGTACAACCCCACAATTAGATCTCCATGAGAAGCCTACACAAATTTAAATGCAGTTAAAAATCCATATAAACAATTCATGTGTGATTGTGTTCGGTATGGAGACACTAAATCATGTTGAAAACAATCACCTGTGTAATCACCCAAATAGTGAAAGGGAGTTTATCCTGTCCTTGATATTTATTACTTTCCTTTAATATGGACAATAAACTAATCATGACATCAGGTTTCCGTCGAAGCACCATTGCTAACACCACAAATATGGCAACCTGCAGTCCAAATGATACACAATATTCACACCAAACACTCACTCAGTCATATGTTATAGGCATATAGCTCATATGCAACATGTCATTAAAACATTAAATAACATTACAAGCTTTTTGACTGATAATTCAATGAATTTATCTACATCAAATCAAATTTGGGGGTCATGTGGCAATCATAAAAAAGTAGTACAAAAAATCAAATTTCACTGAAAGAGGTCAGAGAAGAGTCAAGTTGATTTTAGAATACCAAGAAGTTTACTAAAAGGCCATACTTTACAAAATTTCACATTAGTGATAAAAGTGCATTTTTCCTTATTGATATCTGGCTACATTTCCGGAAAATCCAATGCACATCCATTCAAAATTGAGGATCAAGCTCTTGTAGATTTCCGTCCTAGGAAGTATATATACACCACCGACATCCAAACTTGGTTCTCCCTGCCTCTAACATGTATCCTTGTCACACCTTAATGCAATTCAGTCTCACAGAACACATAAAAGGATAGCCCCATTTTCATGTTGTTTGACAAGTTAGTCACCCACAAGTGACTATTGCTAACAAAGCTAAGGAAATAAATCAGAAATTTCCAGGATCTAAGACAAGGCCTTAAAAAATGGTTATTTTATCTCAATTATTGCTATATCTCAATAAATAGGAAACCAATGTAGTAAAGAAACTAAGACAAAACTCAAAATTGAATAGCAGTCAGTTATAAAATTCCCATATAGAGACACAAAGCAACCAAGATGCAAATTTTTCTTTGAGCAAAAAACAAATAAAAATATAGGAATGTTTTAAGCAATGTAACATCCTTAATGACCTACGTCAAGTTGTGCAGCATGATATGAATTCAAAAGGTACCTGAGATTTCGGTGATGATTGCTGGACCACTTTTTTAGATCCCTTAACAACTCCCTGATGACTGGCAAGGTCTGTGAGAATGCTGTCGAATGACCATAGCACAAAAGACCCAAGCGCTTCAGATGATCGATGACCAATCCAGTCAGTTGATATTTTGTAAACATCCTCAGAGATATGCAAAAGAGGGATCTGTCAGGAAAAATAAAGAGATAAGAAACACTAATTAAAATTACTTATCACGCATAACCTGCATCTTAACCATCAAAAATAACAATGACCATACAACATAGCATTGCAAAAAATCTCGTAACTCACAGGATTCAGCTACATTTTCCAACGAACAATTTAAAATGATAAAATCAGATCAGAGATTACTCATGGATTCCAAAATTCTATACCATGCTCCCATATGTCATTCGCATCACAAAGAAGGTCTAGTTTTTTTTTCCTTCAAAACAATGCTGGCACTCTACAATTGCAATCAAATCTTAATCTGAATTATACTTTTTGTGAAACAACTCACATCAACAATCTTTGCAACAGTGGACTCTTTGAACGTCTTAAACCACGGGAATTGAGCACCACCAACAGACGAGAACGCACGACCAAAGTAATCAGCAAATCTCATCAGCTGAATATCTTGCTGCGATTCATACGAAGCCTACGCACACGCGATTCAATTTTTTCAAATTCAATGAACACAACAAGTTAGCGAATCGCAATCATAGCAGATCAATCTCAAAATTGAAATCGAATATCAGAACTCACGGTGATTTCAGCGAGAAACGCAGCGAGATCATCGGAATTGATTTTGGAAGCGGCCTCCGCCACCGTCACCTTAGGCTTCTTCTGCTTCACCTTCTTCACCTTCGCAGAACCATTCTTAACAGCTTCCGTTACCGGTTCCACATCACTGTCGTCTTCCTCGTCGGAATGCCGCTTCGATCTGCTCGGAGCGGGGTCCACCGATTCGTCGGCGGCGATCTGAGCCTCCTGGATACGGCGGCGGCGCTCCTCGGAATGTTGTTCGAGGGAGCGGAAGACGTCGGAGGAGGAATTGACGGCGGAATTATCGTCGGCGAGGGGCTGCTTGGAAGAGGAATTGTTACGGTTGCGCTTGTGATACGACACCGTTTGCCATTCGTTATGGTTTTTATTGTTTTTGTTGTTGTTTAGTATTTGGAGGGTCCTTCTTCTATGAGCTTCTTCATCTTCTTCTTGCTCCCTGAGAATGGCTTGAATGAGAGCTGAATTCTCGTCCATGTTTTCAATCAACACACTCTCTGTCTCTCTCTGAAGCTTCTTTTTGTTTATGATTCAGAAGAAGATTATGATCAAAAACCGTGTTTTTTAAAGAGAGGGAGAGATAGAAAGGATTATTAAGAAGAAGAAGACGACGACGATGACAGAGAAAGATATGAGTCTCTCTCTGTGTGTGTATTGTGTTAGAAGGGACACGTGGGTGGGTTGTTTGGTTTCTACTTTTCGAGTTTGACATCGTTTCATAAATCAATTACGATAATGACTTTATCCGATTTTTATTATCTTCAACTGCAATTTGATTTGGAATATAGATTTTGATTTGGATCACTATCTTATCTTTTTTATGGGTTATGTTTATCGTATTCTACTGACATAAACAACTTTTCAATACACAAAAAAAAAAATTGAATCTCACTATTTTTTTTTTTTTTCTCTTCTCTTGTGGTCTCAATTATACTTTTATTCTTATAATATGAGATAATTTTTTTCCTATAATATAAGAAAAATATATCCCATCTTTTATTTACTTAAATGTCTTTTTCTTTGGAAAATGCAAACATTTGCTTAGAGTTCACAGTTTCTTTGGATTTGTGCGCCACCGGTTTCAAACTTTGCTTTAACTGAAAATGTCATTTTGTCTTTTTTTTCTTTTTTTTTTATACACAATATTTAATGTTGATAAATTATTTACATTAAATTTAAAATAATAATATTTTAAAATAGAAATTAAGATATTTTTATAATTATAATTTATTTCAAGATTATAATAGTCTTTCTTCTTATAATTTTTTAATATTTCAACTTAAAATGACGTCATTTTTTAGAATAAATATGGATAATATATATATATATATATATATATATATATATATATTTACTGTAAAAATATTAAAATTTTAAAATTTATATATTTGCCGATTTTCACTTGAATGTGATTTTTAAAAACACGGTAGATTAAATGTTCATAAATATTTTTAGAGCATATTATATACTTTTTTATTATTTAAAACAATCTTACATATAGGCAAAAAAATTAAAATATTACTATTTTAATAAATAATTACGAATACATAGCAGTTTCGAAACTATTTATAAATCTATAGCAGTCAGTGGCAAAAAAAAAAGTTAACTTATGAACCATAAAACTTTGAAAAGGCATAACTTTTGACTCGGGTATCCGAATGAGGTAATTCTTTTTTTGATTCCATATAACTTTTCGAGATCTACGCAATGACATCTCATTTGATATGTTTTATCTCTCACAAACACAATTTAAATTTGCAATAATTGTATTATATAGTGTATTACAACAAAATTTAAAAAATTATTATTAATAAGAAAAATAAAATAAAGATTAAATTTGTGATTTAAACTCAAAAGTTAATTTGAAAAATCTGTATTAATAAAGAAAATAATTAAATAAATATTCTAAACACTTGGTTGAATATTATATAAATTTGTATATATTTTAATAATTAATAAATAAACTTGTAAACTATTTTTTTTCAAACACTTGGCAGAAGTATATATTTTAATATGACATTAAGTATCCTTATTTGTAGATGTGTTAATCTACTTTGGTGCCATCTTTATATTATCATTGTTGCAAATTTGAATTGTGTTTGTGAGAGATAAAATATATCAAATGAGATGTCATTGCGTAGATCTCGAAAAGTTATTTGGAATCAAAAAAAGAATTACCTCATTCGGATACCCGAGTCAAAAGTTATGCCTTTTCAAAGTTTTACGGTTCATAAGTTAACTTTTTTTTTGCCACTGACTGCTATAGATTTGTAAATAGTTTCGAGACTGCTATAGATTTGTAAATAGTGTCGAGACTGCTATGTATTCGTAATTATTTATTAAATAGTAATATTTTATTTTTTTTGCCCTTACATATAAGCTTAAAAGATATGCATAAAATAAGAAAGTGATCAATCTGTAAAATCAAAATCAAAGTCAAATATAATTAATGACTTCCATAATCAGTTAGAATCAAAATCAGATATTATTTGGGACTAGAGTAGGAAAGTGTCTCCTTCTCGATTGGGAGATTAGTCTCATCCTTCCTCCGGTAGCGAAGCTCAATGCACCCGTTGTTCCAATGAGGGGCTAGCCTACAGGGTCGTACCTCGAGAGCAAGGTGACTTTAGGAGGTTGAATGGGGATACCTCTGGATTATACCAAAAAAAAATCAGATATTATTAATACGATGAGATGTGATTTTTACGTTTTTATTTTTAATTAAAATAAAAAACTAATTTATGTATTAGGTTGACAATATTACATAAGCTTTATTATAAAGTATTTAAAAAAATTCTAAACATAGATAAGTTCACTTTAAATATATTTTTAGCTAAAATGAATTTTGTAAAATTAAAATCATTCGAAATTAAGATTACAAATGTTTACTCAAACTGATAAGCATCTCATTCTTCCTAACTGATAAACATTTCAAACTGATTAGTATCTCATTAAACAAAATTGATATGTTTCCAAATCTTAAATATAACTATTGTTTGCGTGTTAGTTGGATAAATAATTTCATGAACAGTGGCATTTGGGTCATTATTTATTACAAAAATTCAGGCATTTTGTGGGGGTCATATTTTTATATTGTGGGATCTTTTCCTACCACAAAATATATTTGTGGCATTCTCAGTAACCCCTAGTTTTTTCCTATACCATAGCATATTTTGTGTCGTCGTTATGTGCAACACCATAATTTGTTAAAATATTTTCTAAAGGCTCCGGCTCTCCACCAATGTTTCATGTGGTTTAAGACCCCACAAATTTGTTGAAAATTCAAAAAAAAAAAAATCATTTAAAATTTTATCTTTCATTTAAAAAACCAGATAGATTCAAAAGGATAAAAAAAATTCATTCCAAATATTTGAATACATATCTAAATAGAACTTGGCTTTGAAAGATAAAAAAAATCAAAGAGATATATAAATGAAATTAAAAACTAAAAGTGATTAAAAATTGATAACTATTTATGCAGGCCAAATTTTGGAAGTTCTATGAGATAAATTCACATTTAGATAAAATTATGTTATAGTTTAAATAAGGGGAGTTTATAATTTAATATAAACACTTCGCCCTGGTATTTCTTTTTTAAAAATCAAAATAATAAATGCACAGTTCACAATTAATATAAAAGATATGCAGTGTTATCTACATTTTATTGCAAGTCTTTTTCCATCAGTTGTTCTTCTAGCTCGGTAAACAGTGCAATGAAGTGAGTGGTATATAATCCCAAGGGTAGTCACTTGATAACAACTGAGCTCTCAAGGGATTGCTTGGTACATGGATCAAATCTTGTCTCAAGCAGTTTCTTGGAAAATCTTTCGAGACCAGAGGATAAGCCAAAAATCTTCGGTTGGGGAATTAGTCTCGTCTTTTCTCCGGTTGCGAAGCTTAGTGCACCCACTGTCACAATGATAGACTAACCCAAACGGGCCGTACCCCGAGGACATGGTGCCCGGAGAAGGTTGAATGAGGAGGTAGCAATGTACCAAAAAACAAAAACAAAAAATGCCACGTGAGCCGAGTGAATATTGGAGCAAAAATGCCTATAATAGGATATGGAAGAAAAATTTCTTTTGAATGTAAATCATATAAAATGTAGCCTTTAACTCCATCCTTATGACCTAAGTAAATACATTTTCTAGCTCTTGTATCAAACTTTGTTCGATTGACTTGAAGACTGGATGCATATGATAAACATCCAAAGGTTTTGAGATAAATGATAATAGGTGGTTTATTGTACAATAGTTGGTATGGTGATTTGTTTTGCAATGTTGGAGTGTTAAGTCTGTTGATAACATGAATAGCATGCATCACACAATAGGACCATAAGTTTTTTGGCAAATTCCCTTGAAACATAAAGGCCCTAGCAGTATTCAAAATATGTTGGTGTTTCCTCTCTACAACTCCATTCTGTTGTGGAGTTTCAACACAAGATGACTCATGAATAATTCCTTTTTCATTAAAGAAATCTTGCATTAAGAATTCAGGACCATTGTCACTTCTTAGTGTTTTTACAGTTTTGTTGAATTGATTTTCTATGAATTTAACAAATGCTCTAATATGAACTCTTGTTTCAGACTTAGACTTCATCATAATACCCCATGTGAAACGGGAATAGTCATCAACTATTGTCAAAAAATATCGATATCCATTGATTGAAGTCACTGAGTAAGGACCCCAGATATCCATGTGCACAATATCAAATGCATTATCACATACTGTATTGCTTGAATTAAAAGGCAATTTCCTTTGCTTAGCATAGTGACATATATCACAAGGTTTGTCTATGTTTTTACAAGAAATGAAAGGGTATTGAGACATCATGGACCTTATTACAGAAGTTGAACAATGACCTAGACGCATATGCCATAGGTCAGTAGATGAGGACTGAATACAGACATTATTTGTGGTTTTTCTATCTGTGTATTGTTTAAAATCTTGAGGCTTGGATCTGTACTCTTGAGTAAGGATGTACAAGCCTCCTTCCAACCTAGCTGAACCAATCATCTTCATTGAGGGCATTTGATGAATGATACAAGTTTTTTTGCTGAAACAAAACACAACAATCAGAATCTTTTGTTAACTTGTTAATCGAAATTAGATTAACTTTGAAATCTTCAACAAACAAAACATTTGATAATTTCAGTTTATTGGTAAAGATGACAGTCCCTGAATAATGAGAATAAACCTGGCTGTCATCAGGTAAGGAAATGGTTATTGGTAGTATCTTTTGGATAGAGGATAGGCTTTCAAATGAACAGGTTATGTGATCAGTGGCTCCTGTATCCAGGATCCACTGTAAGAGGGTGTTACCTGAGGATGTAGTACTATGATTGTCATCAAGAACTTTAGCTCCAGTATTAAGCGCTTTAACTTGCACTATATTACTCATATGAGGTGTTGTAGACTGATTCTGCATAGACTGTTGAATCATCTCAAATATTGTATCATACTGACTTTGTGTGAAACTTCCTTTGATTTCTTGTTGAGGAGCTGCAGCAATATTTATCTCATCCTCATCATAGCTATTATTTTCTTGCATTATAGCATTGGCAGAATTTCTTGATCCACTTTTCACCTTAAAACCTGGTGGATATCCATGTTTCTCAAAGCATGTGTCTATTGTATGATTAGTCTTACCACAATGTGTGCATAACCTGTGATTACCAGATCTTCCACGACCAAATGAATTAACACGTCCTCTTCCTCTGAAATTGGAACGTCCTCTGGCATATGGAGTTTCTGCATAATTGAAAAGCACTTTAGGCATGTTATCAGCAGACACACCTATCATGCCTTCAATATGCAATTGTCTCTCTTGTTGAGTGACAAGTGAAAAAACTCTGTTTATTGTAGGCAAGGGATCCATCAACATAATTTGGGATCTCACATGAGAAAACTGCTCATTGAGTCCCTTAAGAAAACGGATCGAGTAGTCTATATCTTTGATGCTTCTAAATTCTGATGCAACATTGCAACATGGTTTAGCACACTTGCAAGTAGGTGTTGGTTGTAAACTCTCTAACTCATCCCAAAGAATCTTGAGTTGAGTGTAATAATCTAAGACCGAACGATCTCCTTGATGAAGACGAAATATATCATCTTGTAAATCAAAAATTCTGAAAATATCTGACTGTGAGAACCTTTCTTTAAGATCCTTCCAAACATCAGCAGCTCTATCCATCCATAAAATTGATTGTGAGATGGATTCAGTGATTGATCTGTGTAGCCAAGACAACACCATAGTATTGCATCTCTCCCAGGCAGCATAATGCTTATCTAATGGATCTGGAACAGAAATGGATCCATTTACAAAAGAAAGTTTATTTTTGGATATAAGAGCCATAGTCATTGCTCTTGACCATCCATGGTAATTCTTGCCATTCATAGGTATAGAAACTAGAACAAGAGAAGGATTCTCGTTCGGGTGAAGAAAATAAGGACTTCCTGGATCAGAAAAATTTTGCTGAACATTCGAATTTGCACCATTAGACATACTTTCTTGATTTTCAGGTTGACTTGTAACCTGCTCTATGACAGGAATGGAACTCTGATTCGCCATTGATGAACTTGCTTTAAATGCAACAAATCATCAAGATCCTAAAAGGAAGAAAAGAAGAATCGGAAGATTTAACAAGAATGAGGAAATGGCGATCAGAGCTCCTGTTGCTCTGATACCATATTACAAAGAGAAAGTGATTGAAAGGTTACAAAGAGAAAGTGATTGAAAGGAAACTTTCATACTGAATGATAACGTGAAGCAGTGAAAGAAAAAGTACAAAGAGCCATCCTATATGTACTAGACTGAACAGCTATCAGGAAAAGTAAAAAGCCCACATGGCTCACGTTACTTACTTAACGAGACTAACTTGTAACTGAATTAAAGAAGCAACAAACTAACTAGCTATTGAAACGGAAAGCTAACTAACTAATAAAAGAAAGCTAACTAACTGATAATAGAGAAACTAGTAAGAATAAAAGCTACTGATACAGAATCCTACTGATACAGAATCCATTCATAATAGAGTTTGAAACTACAAGCTTGTTCAACCCAAATTGTTATGTTGCTCGATTTGTTGGTAACAATGGATTTAACAATGAAGTTGCAATGGAGGACGGTTTGGATCTTCTAAGCTTGAGCTGCGCAAGCGGAATTGATGGACAAGGAGTTGTCTGCAGGAGATAGATTCCTTGTTTAACAAGGAACAGAAGTGCACCATGTGATTGTGATCATTCAATTATTCTTTTTTTAGTTTGTGATAATAATTTACCAAATCCACCGTATTAATTTGGAAAAACAGTAGAGATCAAATAATTAACTTGGGTGATGGTGTAATGGCCTCAAATCAAACTATGTATCAACGATTATATTAAGTGAAATAACATGAAATTATATCAACCTAAAGTTGCGGACATTTTTAAAATACTGATAGGTGACAAATTAAATTTGAGAACATACCATAAGGGTGCATACGGGGATGACAAGTCAAGGAAAGGATAAGGCCACCTATAACAAAGGTTAGCAAATTATAGACAACAGTAGAATTGTGTCCATTGAAATGCAATAATCAGAAGATTGGGTACTTGCTTTTACCAAATTGAAGCACGGGCATGGATGATCCACTGGAAAGTCAAAAATATAGTCGAACCCATTATGGATGATATGGATATAGAAGAACAGGAATTCGATAATCAAAATCTCATAAAGAAAAAGCTTAGCTAAAACTGAAATTCAGCAAAGATAGAAAAAGATACTGTATTGTAAGGAATTAACAATATCTGGCCAAGAAGCCATCAATTGAGAACCCGTGGGAGGTGATACTGTATTGTAGAGGTTGAAATGAATTGGCAAATTTAATCTCCAAAAATTTCTCTCTCCACTATGGATTTGCTATAAAATTACAGTGCTTCTTAATAGTTACAAGGAGAGGGGGCACAAGATTCATAGTTTTAATATTATAATTATGTGCTCCCTGGATTATATAGTTTGCACGATAACATCAAATTCCTGCAATATAAGAGCCTATTATCCCTTTATTTTAAGTTATATTTAATTTTTAATTTCATAATTTTAATCTTAAATTTTGTTTTAAGATGTGAAAATCAATTCAAGTGTACAACCAGTAACAAAGATGATTAATTGTGCTTCATGTATCAGTTTAAAGATTCTAGTATAACATTTTTTGAAGGAATTTAAAATTTTAATTTTAAAACATGTTTCGAATGAGATTAGTCGCGAAGTAATAAACTATTGAAATATCTCAAAAAAAAAAAAAAAAAGAAGGAATTCCTAGTATAAAGAATCAAAACCTCTTCAAGAGATAAATATATAAGTTAATGGTGTATTCTCAATTAGAGATAGTCTAATGAGTGAGTTTTGCTTGTGTATAATTTTCTTTGTATGCGTATGTGTATGTGTGATATTTTACATTGGCGGCGTGATTCGAATTGTCATGCCATGTTTGGGGATAGGGTGGAGATTTTAGAGAATTTAAATGTTTAACATTTAATGTGAGATAATGGTTTAATTGTCATGTATGAATATTAGTATGGCTAGCAACCGATGCACAACATATTCGAAATGCATGTAAGCTCCAATGTTGTTTTCATCAAATTATTTCTATATGATTTTAATGACCAACAAAATTCAGAGTTATGATAATGATTACTCTTAACACTTTTGAAGTTAATTAATAAATTTTTTTACGTGCAGACATAAAAAAATAACGAGAAGGCTGGATAATTATTAAATGGGTTTATCATCTATCATTTAACATGATCATAAAAATTTTCCTACACACACAACATTTTATGGGACCTGCAACAACAAAAAAAACTTCGGCACACAAAATGAATCTCTATAACATAATACAATCATTTTTCCTACAACATAACTCTTATAAAATCCTTATTAAATTCGAAGAGAAGGATCTACCAAAGTATTCGTCGATCGTCACCTCTGTCAACATTTGAGCAATGTCACATCTAGTCGTAAAGATTGAAAATACCACAAAAGTATTATAAATCTGTATGATGTTACAAGAGCAAGACTTTTCGTGAATTATGTAAACAACATATCAACATCACCTCGAGAAATTAATTTAAAGTTCTACGACTTAGACCGTATTTGGTATATATTTTAGGATAAGTTGAATTAATATAAATTTAATAATATGATATGTGATGAAATTTGAATATTATTCTGTGTTTGATAAAATATTATATAAGATAATATATTGTATAAGATAATATTATTTAGTATTTGGTAATACACTGTGTAATATTAAAAAAGATAAAAATAAATATCTTTTAGGGGAAGATATTGTAACAATTAAGTTATGTTACTATCATGTTACTACCAATCAATCTCACCGTTAGATCGCTTATGTTGATCCAACGGTTATATTTATTTTCATCTTTGTATGGTCATGATTTCTCAAATTTAATATTTTATATCTTTTTTCACCTTTGTATGGTTATGATTTCCCATATTTAATGCTTTCACTTTAAATATGGGGAATCATAACATACAAATATGAAAATAAATATAACCATTTGATCAACATAAGCGATCTAACGGTGAGATTGATTGGTAGTAACATAACTTGGTTGTTATAATATCCTTTCCCATCTTTTAATAAATAATCTATATAATTTTTTTAAAAATATATTATATAATATTAATTTTTATAAAAATCTAGATGTGAGGTCTTACATGTTTGGTGAAATTAGCATTATTCTTCTTTCGGAGGACAAGACAACATTATTACATGCAGTATACTTTGTTACCTAAGAATATCTGTAATGAATTGGAAAAACTTCAAAGGGCATTCATTTGGGGTGATTCAGTTGATAAAAAGCATATGCATCTTATTGGTTGGGATGCTATCACTAGACCAAAGAACAAAGGTGGGCTGGGTATTAAGAACCTCGCAGTGATGAATGAAGCGTTTATTGGGAAAATTATTTGGAATTTTCTTAATAACCATGATAGTTTGTGGGTTAAGGTGTTGAAGGCCAAATATGTGACTGTGGTAAATGGGCAGGTTGTATTCAATTGGAGAGCTGGTAATTCTATGCTTTGGAAGGCCATGTGTGAGGTTTGGCACAAGTTGAATACTAGATTGATTTGGGACATTGGTGATGGGTCAACAATCAGGTTCTGGGAGGATAGATGGGTGGATCATGATAGCAATTTAGCTAGCAAAGCTCTCCTTCCTCTCTCGGATTCTGTAAGGGAAAAGACAATTAATGAATATGTTACTGATGATGGGATGTGGGATTGTGGGTCTATCTCAAATTTCCTTCCGGTTAGTATCATTCAAACAATTCGGAGTATGCTTCCACCTCAAGGAGATGGAGGAGTGGATAGATTCAGGTGGAATATTAAAGGCTCTAGTGAGATTGCTGTAAAACATTTGTACAATGCTCTACTTAATGTTGATGAGGAGGAGGAGCAGGCGCAGGGTGTATGGTCTTTGATCTGGAGGTTGCATGTCCCTAGTCGGGTCTGTATCCTGTTATGGAAGATTGCTCATGTCCGCTTGCCTACTAGAGATTTGCTGGCTAGAAGAAACATGGCTTCTCCAACCTGCCCCTTGTGTCAGATACATGATGAGACCATTTTACATATGGCTCGTGACTGCAATAAAATAAAGCAGGTGTGGATGGAGCTCATTAACCCTGCTTTTTACTCTCTATTTTTTAGTGCAGATTTATGTTCCTGGTTGCTCCTGAACTTGAAGAATGATGTTGTCATGAAACTAAATGAGCATTGGCCTATCTGGTTCGCGATTACAGTGGATTGTGCTTGGCGTTGGAGGAATGAAGTGGCCCATGGGGAGGAGGATAACTCTTTGGCTTACAAGAGTCAAACAATTATTCGGCAGGTACAAGAGGTCATTTCGGCTTGGAATCTGCGTGCGTTTGGGATGTCTGGTAGAAGACAGATTCACATACCTGTTGTGTGGCAGCCCCCTAATACCGGTTGGATTAAGATTAACACAGATGGGGCATCCAAATTCAATACTAGAGATGCGGCTTGTGGAGGCCTTTTGAGGGATGAGACTGGTAGGTGGATTCAAGGATTTTCCTATCATATTGGTAAGTGCTCGGCCTTTGTTGCCGAACTCTGGGGTGTGCTTAAAAGTCTTGAATTGGCTTGGAATGGAGGGTGGCGTCGTTGTGTTTTAGAAAGTGATGCTAGTTCAGTGATCACTATGCTCTCTAAGTTTGGGGGAGCAGCTCGAGAGTCTCGTTTGGTGACTCACATTCGAGCATGGTTACAGAAAGAGTGGGAGGTGCATCTGGTTCACGTGTTTAGAGAAAGCAACGGATGTGCAGACTGGTTGTCTAAATATCCTTTGGAGCATCATTTGAATAATAATTTCACTATTTTTGATTCTCCTCCTCCTGGGATTTTGCCTTTGTATTTGGCAGATTTTTCGTTGGTTTGTAATTTTCGTAGAGTTAATCTGAACTAGTCTATGTTGTTTGGGGCTTTTTGCCCTTTCCTTTTACCAAAAAAAAAAAAAAAGATGTGCCAAACTCCTCCACCTAACAGTAGCCGTTTCAAATTCGAATTTCAACACGAAACGCGAAACGTCATTCCATGTGCTTCCTTCTTCATCATGACAAAAAAGAAGAAGAAAGAAAGAGCCTTTCCGTTTTCTGTCTCACCTTTTCCAGTTTTCAAAAAGATTATTCTTCGAATGAAGGATTATTGGGCATTAGTGCATACACCGTTGAAGATTCTCTGTCTCACACTGTAACTTCACGCACGAACTCAGAACGCTCCACGTTTCGGTCATTATCTTATCACCATCATCGTCTAGTATCTTCAACATTGAGAAATTAGCATTGTATGGGAAACAGAAAGATGAGAAGAAATTGACATAATACATTAACTCTTTATAATTAGTTCTAATCTCATCCACTATAAGATTAAATTATATATTACTGGGAAATATAGTGTAAAAATAATCAACTAATGTCATTATTAATGTTATTACTAATCAATTTTATCGTTAGATTAATTATGTTAATCCAACAGTTATATTTATATTCATCTTTGTGTGATTATGATTCCCAATATTTAATGCTAACCACACAAATGTGAAAATAAATATAAAGATGGAAAGAAATATAACCGTTGGATCAACATAATTAATCTAACGGTGAAATTGATTGGTAATAACATGATAATAACACTAATTAATTATTACAATATCCTAACCCTAATTTTAATATATTAAGGAATGTTGCTGCATAGGATTTGGAAAAATCACCCCGAAAAGGTTTGACGGTGCTCGATGGGGACTAATATTTGGTTATGGGCTTACGGTTGGAGCATACTTTTAAATGTATTAAAAAAAAAAAAGTCTATATTATAAGATGATCATATTAAATAATTAAAAATATTATAAAATATAACATGAATTTATATTATCAGCTCTTACATGTTACTACAACCAAAACACACCCTTAATTGATCAAATTCACGAAGTACTCCTCAGCGCACTGAGAAAAGATCTGGTTGGAAGAATTTTTTGTACATTGTTTTATTTAAAATGTTTTTTTTTTTCAATAATCGGAGCTATTTTACATTTACAACAACGTTTAAAAAGTATTTTTAAGTAAAAATTAGTATTATGGCTTTTATTTATTTATAATTAGTATCTATAAGTAATCTAAAAGAGTTGTTGTAATAACTAGCCTCTGCAAAAGTGAGATATCCAAGGCTGTAATAGCTACTTTATAAAAGGACTACAACTTTAAAAATCATTGGTTTGATGATTTGAGATTAATAGAATAGTAAATCCTTTGAGCACCCTTCTCAATCGTTTCTTCTACTACCTAACAAAATCTATTTAGCTAAAGTTGTCACGGACTATCTATTGTTAAACACATACTCAAAACTTAGGTAACTGAGAGATCGCAAAAGTGAGCTAAGGAGTTGGGTGTCACTTGGTAAGGTACTAAGGTTTGTTATGTTCTAGCCCAATTATGTTGATTTTTCTTTCTTTTTTTTGGTGAAAACAATTATGTTGATTTGAATTTTCAATTTTGTGCCCAACATAATATGCTTAGCCAAGACCATATTTCTTTTCTTTTTATGAACGTAACAAAAATTAGCCAACATTTTCATAACCAATAATTTAATCCAAGTTTAATCTTTAAAGCGAGAGCCTGTGTACAATCTCTTTTGATGGGTTGAAGAATAACAACCATAACCAATAATCTAACCGCTCTCGGATGATTTGACACATTCTGAGAGTCGTTAGATCAAAAAAGATCAACAGTTTTAATTTGTAAACATATGACACCCAGTAGCGGAGCCACGTTGTGGCCTGTAGGTGCCTTGGCACTGGCTTAGTTAGCCACGTTCATTTAGCCACACTTGAAAGGTAGCAAATTCTATTTAAATTTTTTAAAAAATTAGCCACGTTTTGGTCATAGCCAAAGAACCGTAACTATTTGGGCGCTGGCTGAATTTTTTGGCACTTGCTAACATGTCATGCTGGCTCCGCCACTGATGACACCGTTGATCTTTTTTGATCTGACGGCTCTCAAATGAGGTGTCAAAGGATCCTACCTATATATATATAGGGGAGGGTTCTTTTGACTCCAGAGTAAGACTTTTAAGTCTTACTCCTCATCTCAGCCGTTGATAGACGGAAATCACCGATTGTTATTTATAGTGTAATTAATAATTAGTTAATATAACTTTCTAAACTATAACCGTTGGATGAACGAAAATCAATGGATAGGATGAGGAGTAAGACTTATAAATCTTAATCTGGAGTCAAATGATCTTTTCCCATATATATATATATATATAGGTCAGGATCATTTTACACCAGTGTAAGTTACACTCTCAATCTTGTCCGTTGATCCCACTTATATCTAAGGGCTCAATTTTTTTAGGAATGTGAGCCATTGAATGCAAGTGGATCAATGGTCAAGATTGAGTGTAAGACTTCTAACTCTTACACCGGTGTAAGAATATCATGCCCATATATATATATTTAGGGTTTTATAAGAGTTATATCGTAGAAAAGTGATTGTGTTATGTTATAGAGATTCGTTTTGCGTACCGGAATTTTATTTTTTTTTTTTGCTGCGGGCCCCACAAAATATTGTGTTTGTAAGAAATTTTGTGTGGTCATGTTAAATGATAGATGATAAATCCATATATATATATATATATATATATATATATATGAAATTGTGTTAAACCTAACTTTTCTATTTTTCTTTTTTCTTTTTTATGGACTGACATAAGTTTATATTTGTAGGAGATAAATATATTTTCTGTAATATGAAAATTTTTGAACCATTTGAATGTAGATAAGTTATCTACATTCGCTCCTAAAACGACGTCATTTTGTGTTGAAAAATTATAATAAAAAAGACTATTATAACCCTGAAATAAATTATAATTACAAAAATATATTGATTTCCACCTCAAAATGACATCGTTTTGGGCTCACTGTAAATAAGTTATCTACATTGACCGTTGAAAAAGCGAACCCTTATAAAAGACTAATTACATGAATTATTCTGTTAACGCTATTTTGTTTGAAATGAAAATAAAATAAAAATACATTATTTCAATAAGCTGACATTAAAATATTTTGAAAAATACTTATAATATAGCGAGAGCACATGTATCAATAACATCTTATACTAATATAAGAATAAAAAGTTTTATATTCAATCTTAGTCATTAATTATTATTTTTGTATCCAACAAATTACTTAATTAATAAATTAAAATTGTTAAATACAAAGAAATCAAGGATTGAGTTGAAAAATATATTTTATCCTTGAAATAATGAAATTTGTGCTCTACTACTAATTACAGCACAGTCCAGGCCTTAAAGGACTTAAAACTAAATGATTTGGCTAACCATTTCCAGCCAGCACTTCCCTTTTGAGTTATCACCTTTGATCGTGCTTCTGTCTTTGGTTGGGATCCCTGTTTTTTGCACAACAAAAATTTCCTCGTCCCATAAGATCCTATGGATTCCGATGGGCATAGAGCTGTCAAAAAGTTCCACCAATAACCAAACTTTTTATGCTTTTTCTTTGAGAAACAGTAATACCAAATAGAAAATGATAACATTGCTGAAACGAGACAAGAAAATAAAAATGTGACAGGGCTGACATACAGATCTAGCATGGAAAACAATTCGCTAACATCTTCATAAATAAGAAGAGACATGAAAACTCACAAGGAAGAAACACAACTAGTTAAGCGGCTTTGGTAGAGGAGAAATTTTTTTTTATCCGAGAAATATAATGACTAGGAACATGGTAGGAAACTGATTTTGGTAGAAAAGTTAAAAAAAATTATTTAGTAGATCGAAATATGATCAGAAAACTTGAATTAAATTTACTGAGTCTATGTTTCAGTAAAATATTAATGAGAAAATGAATTGAGAGTACAAAAATAACCCTTTCATGATTTTTGAATTTGAAAAAAAAATGCAAATAAGGATAAGTAACCATTAATCTCAAACACTTCCAAAGACCAACTTCATATATAGGGTGTGATAATAAGTCCATATCAGCGGCCTTAGACCCGGCCCGGCTCGGCCCGACTTTTTTAATTATTGGACCCAGATTTATACTCATGCAATAATTTTTTTATTTAAAAGGCCTCAGGCTTCCATAGTCAAGCCTGGCCTTGAAGCCTTGGAGGCTGACCCGTATACAATAAATTTATTTATTTATTTATATTTTTATATTAATCATTTCAGACAGCGAATACTACTTTTCATAATTACTAACAACGATTGGTAAAGAAATAAGAGATATGAAGATGAAGATATAAGATGTAAAAAAAGAAAGATTAAAAATGACAAAAAAAGAGATGAAGGTAATTCTGTTGCTGATGCTTTGACAACCAAAGGGAGACTATTAGACACCTGAGATCTACAGCTTTTACTTGAAGTTGAAAGTAAACTGGCCTTTGAAGGCCGATGCATGTAAGGTGTAAAACAAAAATTTTACTGCGGAACATACATGCACTCATAGATTCATGCTTTAAGACAGCATGATGTTACCTTGTTTTGGCCTGATCAGTCAGGGAGATGAGATGTCAGGCTTGAAGGGTTCAAACCCTCTAATGGTGATCCACACCACCGTTCGTCTATGATGCAAGAACTCTTTCTTGAAAGCCACTAGATGAACACCACAATGAGGCTTGCTATGCGCACAAGTGGTGAGGGTGGAGGCTAGGTATCCTGTTTGGAAAGGTGTACTGAGCTACCCTACAGAATGGTGCATAGAGGAGGAGAGTTGGCTTGGTTTTCCAATGAAACCTAAGGTGAGGAACATGTCTATTTATGCGCACCCTTTGGAGAGGAGGAGGGAATTCATTCATTCAAAATGAAAAACAAACTTTCAAATTTCTTTGAAAGTTATGCATGAAACAGTGTGATAAGGTGGAGCTGTTGCAAAACAAACTTTGCCAACAACCTCCAATCTTATCCACATGAATTTAAATTCAAATTAATTTAAACTTAAATTCATAAACTATCATATAGTATATAGTTTTCATGCGCATAATTCAGCCCTATAAAGGGTCCAAATACATTGAGCAGTTGCATTCAAAATTTGAATCAACTTACCCACTGATTCCCTCAACCACCAAATCTTAATGGAGGTTTGTTTTAAGTGATAAGATAACACTCTTATCACTTAAAAGTGATGCACCAAACAGCCTAGGGAGAGCCTCCAAAGATGCTTCTTCATCCAAGGAATATGCTCCAATAAGATCCTGTCTTATCCTTTTGTTATGAAACAACTTTTCAAAACCAATTCAAATTCGAATTCAAACACTTGAATTCAAACGTTCAAACATTCAAATTCAAAATTCAAAATTCAAAATTTCAAATTTCAAATTCAAAATTCGAATTTCAAAATTCAAATTCAAATTTTAAAATTCAAATTTCAAATTTCAAATTTCAAATTCAAAATTCGAATTTCGAAATTCAAATTCTAAATTCAAATTTCAAAATTCAAATTTCCAATTCGAAATTCGAAATTCAAATATTTGATTATTAATTTAACTAATTAAATTAATTAGTAATGGCTTGGACTATCCAAGCCCATTACTAAACTCCATGCACCACCCACCCATTTAGGTGGGCTTCCAAACAACTTCTTGGGCTAATAACATTATTAGGCCCAATACCTTTAAAGCTAGTCCAACATAACTACAAGGTATTAGTGTGTGACTCATTAGGTCCAACTTAGCTACTGACATAACTGGGCTTGGGCCCAACAAGCCCACAACCCAATTAATGACAACACAGAGCACTAGCAATGCTTTGTTGCCCCAGAACTAGTCAGATTAATGACTTGATCATCCTATTGCACATATTTGGTTACCGTATGTATTTCCCTTCGTCTCGGTTATCTTCCCATTAACCTAGGGTAAGGAAATGTATCAACCCCTGCGGTTTTGGGTAAGCTTTATTCGAAATAGGGAATCTTCAATTTACTGACTCTAAAGGCAGATCATCTCATGATCTCTTTTACTATGCATAGATTCCCGAGTCCCTGTAAATGTCATCCCGATTTCTCCGGTTTACAGATAACCTAATCTCTCACAGAGATTTGACGAATTCCTTCAGCTTATTACCCTAGCCCTGTGCCCTTTAAGGACACGCCCAACAGTATACCTATGAGTCTCCATGTTTCAGGAAGACGAGGTATACAATCAAAACATGCCTTCAAGAACACAGTCTAGGTAATAACTTTTGGTCTAAGGAAAGACACACCCAAACATAAAGAGATTACTCTAATGACACTATCTGTGAGATTTCCTCATAGAGTCTCTTTTTGGGTCTGTTCAGTGCGAGCTATACTCTTATAGGTCCACCCACGACTTTAGCTAAGATATCTCCATATCTACAGCTCATGAGGTCTTTACCTTGTATCCATATACAAGTAGATAAGTCGTACTAGTCTTTACTCGAGATCACTGATCCCCAAACTCAGTGTCTCTAGACTAGGAACATATAATTATGAATAGACATGCAATATCCTTGAATCCTCATGATCGTGATCTCATCACAGATACTCAAGAGATACCTGTTCTATTCCAAGGGGTTTATCCAGTTCATTCATATAATATTAATAGTAATATCGAGACACAATATGAAACTGAATAAATAGTGCTTACATTTATTTGCGACAAATAAAGTTCTACATCTAGTGTCCTTTATTTAATCAAAAGATTGTCTCTAGGACACCCATATGCTAACAAGCTCCCACTTGGCCTAGAGCCAATCAGACCTAAGTCGTATGCCCAAAGCCTCATAATGACTATCATGTTTTCTCTGAGAAACAGCCTTTGTCAGAGAATCGGCCAGGTTATCGTCTGTGGGAACATAATCCATTTTTACATCATTCCTATCAATGATTTCTCTAATCAAATGATATCTGCGGAGCACGTGTTTAGATCTTTGATGAGACCTAGGTTCCTTTGACTGCGCGATGGCTCCAGTGTTGTCGCAAAGCAACTGTATGGGCTCATCCACGCTTGGAACCACCCTTAGTTCATTTATGAACTTCTTGATCCACACTGCCTCCTTAGCTGCTTCTGAAGCAGCTATTTATTCAGCCTCTGTCGTTGAGTCTGCTGTTGTCTCCTGCTTGGAACTTTTCCAAGACACTGCCCCACCATTTAAGGTGAATACGAATCCTGACTGTGACTTGCAGTCATCTTTGTCACTCTGAAAGCTGGCATCAGTGAATCCTTTCACTGTTAACTCATTAACCCCACCATAGACCAGAAACGCATCCTTAGTTCTTCTTAAGTATTTAAGGATGGTTTTGACTGCCGTCCAGTGACCCTCTCCAGGGTCTGACTGGTATCTGCTCGTAATGCTTAAAGCATATGAGACATCTGGTCTCGTACATATCATGGCATACATGATGGATCCAATAGCCGAAGCATATGGAATTCCACTCATGCTATCCTTCTCAGGCTGTGACTTAGGACACATAGCCCTTGATAGGTGTACCCCATGACTGACAGGAAGAAAACCCCTTTTCGACCCTTCCATGCTAAACCTCTTTAGCATCTTGTCAACGTACGTGGATTGAGATAAACCCAGCAGCCTCTTGGATCTATCTCTATAGATCTTTATACCGAGTATAAAGGCTGCCTCTCCCAAATCCTTCATGGTAAAGTTTTCTGAAAGCCACTCTTTCGTTATTTTTAATGTGGGGATGTCATTTCCTATTAGCAATATGTCATCTACATAAAGCACTAGGAAGACGACATTACTCCCACTTACCTTTCTGTAAACACAAGGTTCATCCTCGTTCTTGATAAAACCGTTACTCTTAACGACTTCATCAAAACGTATATTCCAACTCCTTGATGCTTGCTTTAGCCCATATATTGACCTTTGTAGTTTGCATACCATATGCACCTGATCTTTGTTTTCAAAGCCTTCAGGTTGTGTCATGTACACTTCCTCCTTCAAGAAGGCGGTCTTGACATCCATTTGCCAAATTTCATAGTCGTGGTATGCTGCTATTGCAAGCATGATCCTAATAGATTTGATCATGGCAACTGGTGAAAAAGTTTCATCATAGTCAACTCCTTGTCTTTGACGATACCCTTTCGCCACCAACCTAGCTTTGTAGGTCTGAACGTTGCCATCTGCATCAGTCTTTCTTTTAAAGACCCATTTATTACCAATAGGAACTATTCCTTGTGGTTTAGGAACCAAGGTCCATACCTTGTTCTGATACATCGAATCCATTTCAGATTCCATGGCTTCAAGCCATTTTGAGGAGTCAACATCTTTGACCGCCTCCTCGTAGTTACTTGGTTCATCATCCTCAACAGTTTGCTGATTCTCAATCACAAACCCGTACCTTTCAGGTGGATGGATGACCCTCGTAGGTCTACGGAGTTGTGTGTTTACTTCTCCATTGGAGAACGTCGCCTGCGGAGCAGACTCGGGTTCCTCAATCTGTTCTTGTGGATCTTGCACTTCTTCAAGATCAATCTTACTCCCACTGCCTCCTTGAGAGATCAAATCCTTCTCAAGGAACTCAGCATTCTTTGAAACAAACACTTTGTGTTCTTCCATGGAGTAGAAGTAGTATCCCTTAGTACCTTTAGGATACCCCACAAATAGACATTTAGTACTCTTAGCACTAAGCTTGTCTGATGTCAACGTTTTGACATAAGCTGGCGATCCCCATACCCTGAGGTAACTCAGGTTGGGTCTCTTACCACTCCATATCTCATATGGTATGGTCTGAACAGATTTAGACGGTACCCTATTTAGAAGGTATGCCGCTGTGTCTAAGGCATATCCCCAAAACGATTTTGGAAGTTGAGTCTCACTCATCATAGACCTAACCATGTCTAACAAGGTCCTGTTTCTCCTTTCGGAGACACCGTTTTGGTGTGGTGTGTAAGGAGCGGTAAATTGTGAGAGAATTCCATTTTCTCTCAGATAACCCTGAAACTCGTGGCTCAAATATTCACCACCACGATCTGATCGTAATGTCTTAATCATCTTGCCACGCTGTTTCTCCACCTCATTCCTAAACTCTTTGAACTTTTCAAAAGCTTCAGATTTATATCTCATTAGGTATATATACCCAAATCTTGATTTGTCATCTGTAAAGGTAATGAAATAAGAATATCCACCTCTAGCGTCAATAGACATTGGGCCACATACATCAGTATGAATGAGTTCTAATAACTCACTAGCCCTATGACTCTCAAGCCCTTTGGGCTTTTGTTGAATCATTTTCCCAGCTAGACAAGATTCACACTGTCCATAGGATTCCAAATCCATGGAGTCCAGGTATCCATCTCTATGCATCCTAGACAATCTTGTTTCATTTATGTGCCCTAGTCTACAGTGCCAAAGATAAGATTGATTATCCGTCCTAGGTCGTTTCACATCTATATTGAGCACTTCATTTCCCATTTCCAACACATACAATCCATTTATTAAAGAAGCAGTACCGTAAACCATATCATTCAAAATGATAGAAAAAGTACCATTCCTAATACTGAAAGTATATTCATCTTGTTCTAAACAAGAAATTGAAATAATGTTTCTAGAAATTTGCGGAACATAAAGACAATTATTCAAATGCAGTAAAAGGCCCGTAGGCAAAATAAGGTCAGCATCTCCAACTGAATGAGCAGCAACTCTTGCTCCATTACCAACGCGGAGATCCACCTCGTTTCTATCCAATCTCCTTGGGCTCCTAAGTACCTGCAACATATTGCAGATATGAGAACCACACCCGGTATCTAATACCCATGAGGATGGATTAGCATACGAATAATTTATCTCAATCATGAAAATACCTGAGGCAGAAGCATCACCATGCTTCTTGTCCTTCACATTGTTCAGGTAGTCTGGACAATTCCTCTTCCAGTGGCCTTTCTTGCCACAATGGAAGCACTCAGCATCACCCTTGTCCTTAGGTGCCTTCTTACCCTTCTTCTTGCCCTTCTTCTTCTTGGATTTTCCTTTGGGCTTAAGGGGGTCACCTTTTGCAGGCTCCTTACCCTTTCCCTTGGCCTTGCTAGGCCCACCAATCAAAAGAGCCTGTGTCCTATCCTTCTTGATAGACACTTCAGCTGTTGTTAACATGCTTAACAACTCAGGCAAGCTCACTTGCATCCCATGCATATTGTAATTCATGATGAATTGACTGAAGGAAGGTGGAAGTGAGGTGAGGACTAAGTCATTACTTAGCTCGGCATTCATGATGAAGCCTAGGTTTCCTAGCTTCTCAATCAGCCCGATCATCTTGAGAACATGGCTGGCAACAGACATGCTCTCAGTCATCCTACAAGAGAACAGTTCTCTTGAGGCCTCATACCTCTCATGCCTGCCTTTAATATCATACAACTCCTTGAGATGTACGATAATAGAGGGAGCATCCATATGCTCATGCTGCTTTTGCAGTTCAGGCGACATGGATGCCAACATGATGCATACTGCCATCACATTGTCATCCAAGTGCTGTTGATGGGTTACGAAATCAAATTCCGCAAACCCTTCTTCCCCTTCCCGTGGAGCTACGGGTATTACAGCATCTAAAACGTAGGCAATCTTTTCGGCCCTTAGAACTATTCTTAGGTTCCGATACCAGTCCATAAAATTCGAACCGGTCAGTTTATTCGTATCGAGTATTGAACGCAGTGACAGTGGATTAGTCATACTATAAGCTGAAAAGGATGTAAAGATAGTTTTAGTTAATATACGGTTATGTAGTTAAAAGCAAATTATTAAAGACTTGAAATAATTTGCCCCTCCCACTATTTTATCTAAGTCAATGACCCTTCCTTTTGACTTAGGGTTAATCTACTTTAGATTTTACCTTAGTGGGTTTAAGAGTGCGATTATTTATTTTAACCTCCGTCTGAGACCGCAAGATTAATTTAAATAAAGGGTTGATCTTTATCAACAGTATCTCATACCCTCTCTTAACTTTAGGTTGACAACTCTTTGTCACTTAGTGGTGCATCTCATGCAACCAACCTAGCACCATTACCCTAAGCACATAAGTCCGGCTGTGCCTGCAACTTATGTCTTAGTTAAGCATTAAACCAGCACCCTAAGTGTCTTACACTTCAAACACTACTCTAGCCCAACGAAATAGTGGGTCCCAACTGAGTTGTGGAGCACCACTACGTAGAAGAGTTTTGAGTAGCATTGGTGGTGGGAGATAATCATATGCTTAATTATTTATTCCTTTTAAGGGTTCCTTTTATCTTGGGGTTAATTAGGTCCCATCAAACGCATATTGTAAGTTATCATGCTAGTCGTTACCTATGTCAAACATCTATCGGTATACACTAGTCGTTATTGGACAAACATAATAACCATACAAACGCGATTTGCCCAATTTATGCATACTAGACGTTCTAATCACACATACATATAAACAGTTTATATTGAGATAGCCATGGTGCTCGCGCTTTTGTCCTTTTTGCTTCTTTAAGCAACGGCCGCTTGTCGTCTATACGCCACTAGCCTATTTCTCTAATTACAAATAATTAAAGAAACTCCATAACACTTTGGAGGAACAAAATTACAAAATTTAAATTACAAATATACTTGTAAATTAAAATGCGCGATTACACATAAATTTAAAATTCAAAAAAAAAATTCAAATCCGGGCACCATGACCATCCCCTTCCTGTTTGTACCTGAAAAGTTCAAAACTTGCAAACACAAACATTATATTATCACATAACATTTTCACATGTATTTTGACATTTAACATTTAAACATCAAAATAACATCAAGATTCATAATCTTAAATTTCTCATTGGCCGAATTTAAAAACAATTTCAATTCAAATTTTGTTAATTCTTTCTCAAAGAAAACAAAATTAAACCATGCATGTACCCATATATCCCTACATGGCCGAATCATATAGGTAACTATATGATAAATTTGTCACAAAATTTCATGCATATAAACATGACACAATTCATGGAGAAAAATAAGAAATCATTCAAGGTACTCTTAGTACCCTCCATGGCCGAATCTACCCTTTCAAAAAGGGTGTTCCTTTTAGAACTTTCATAAAGAAAAGAAACTAAACCATGATGCATAATGTTTTATGAACACATAATCAAATTTTTATGTTCATAAAAACAAAAACTTTAACACTTTAAAGGATTTGTGATTCAAAATCCACATGCAGAATTTAAACTTTAACCCTTTAAAGATTTTTGACTGTGAA
>JAVKPL010007096.1:0-28761 GCA_032173675.1 Gastrolobium villosum | reverse complement strand
GAGGTACTTTCTTGATTACCTTAAAATTTACAAAATCAGCAAACCATGGTTCCATATGCAGTGCAAAAATTGGTTCTTCAGACAATTTCACAGAGATTGCAAGGACTTGTTCATCTGGAAAATAATCGTTGATCTCTAAAGCCGGATCATCTTGTAGGGTCTTCTCTCGGATTCTTGATAAGTAATCAGCAACTTTATTTTCCATCCCTGACTTGTCTTTTATCTCTAAATCAAACTCTTGAAATAACAACATCCATCTTAACAGTCGTGGCTTGGCATTTTGTTTAGAGATCAAATACTTTATTGCTGCGTGATCAGTAAAAATGATGGTCTTGGCACCAAGGAGATACGGTCTAAATTTATCAAGTGCATAGACCACAGCGAGCATCTCCTTCTCTGTTGTTGCATAGTTTACTTGTGCTTCATTCAGAACTTTGCTAGCATAGTAAATTACGTGCAACAGTTTGTTTCTTCGTTGGCCAAGAACAGCACCAATAGCAAGATCACTAGCATCGCACATCAACTCAAATGGCATACTCCAATCAGGTGAAACCAAGACAGGAGCAGTAGTGAGCTTTTCCTTTAACAAATTAAAGGCTTTAAGACACGCATCATCAAAAACAAACTCATTGTCTTTCATGAGAAGTTGACTTAGTGGCTTGGCAATTTTAGAGAAGTCTTTGATGAATCTTCTATAAAAACCAGCATGACCAAGGAAACTTCTCACTCCATTAACATTAATTGGAGGAGGTAGTTTTTCAATGAGCATTAGTTTTGCTCTATCAACTTCTATACCTTCCTTAGAAATTTTGTGTCCAAGCACAATGCCTTCTTGGACCATGAAGTGACATTTTTCCCAATTAAGGACCAAGTTTGTCTCCTGGCATCTTTTCAGTACTTTAGATAAGTTGCCTAAGCAATCATCAAAACAAGCGCCAAATACTGAAAAGTCATCCATGAATACCTCCAAGAACTTTTCTACCATATCTGAGAAGATTGATAACATGCACCTCTGAAAAGTAGCAGGTGCATTGCATAATCCAAACGGCATTCTCCTATAGGCAAAAACGCCAAAAGGACAAGTGAATGCTGTCTTCTCCTGATCTTCCGGAGTCACTGCAATTTGATTATAACCACTGTATCCATCAAGGAAACAATAATAAGAATGACCTGCTAACCTTTCCAGCATTTGATCCACAAAAGGGAGAGGAAAATGATCCTTCCTAGTTGCTTCATTAAGCCTTCTATAGTCCACACACATTCTCCATCCAGTAATTGTCCTGGTAGAGATTAATTCATCTTTATCGTTCTTCACCACAGTGACACCCCCTTTCTTTGGCACAGTTTGTACAGGACTTACCCATGCAGTATCTGATATTGAATAAATCATTCCTGCATCAAGAAGTTTAACTACTTCTTTTCTCACCACTTCTTTCATCATGGGGTTTAACCTTCTTTGAGGCTGCCTTACAGGTTTGATATCATTCTCCATGAGAATTTTATGCGTACAGAAAGAAGGACTTATACCCTTAAGATCAGCCATGGACCATCCCAAAGCAGTCTTATGCTTTAAAAGAATTTCTTTCAGTTTCTTCTCATCATTAGCAGATAACCTGTTATTTATGATCACTGGATATGTTTCATTGTCACCCAGGAACATATACTTTAGGGCAGGAGGTAACTCCTTAAGATCAACTTTAGGAGCACCTATTTCCTTGTCAGAAGTTTTCTGTTCAAGCAACTTATTAGCAACTTTAATGTCTTCCTCAAAAGGGATATGATCTCTCTCTTGCAATTCAACAGTCAATTCTTGCAAGGGAGTTTCATCTTCTTGCATCACTTCCTCTAAGACATTAATTTCAAAACAATCACTATCATCATATGGTCTTTTTATTGCATCAAAGACATTGACAGTGATTGTGTCTTCATTCATCCTTAGCACCAGCTTTCCCTGCTCTACATCAATCATTGCACGGGCTGTGGCCAGGAAAGGTCTACCCAATATGAGAGGCATTTCATTCTCAACCTCCATATCAAGCACAATAAAATCAGCCGGAAAGATGAACTTGTCAATTTTTACAAGAACATCTTCGACTATTCCACTTGGCTTCCTCAAGGATCTATCAGCAAGCTGAAGAGAAACCAGAGTAGGCTTCAATTCAGTGATCCCTAAGGCTTTACAAACAGATAAGGGCATCAGATTAATACTTGCCCCTAAATCACACAAAGCTTTGCCAATCTTTGTGTCTCCTATTTCAATTTCAATGTTGAAGCTTCCAGGATCACGAAGTTTGGGAGGAAACTTCCTAGTGATAATAGCACTGCACTTCTCAGTAAGTGCAACTGTTTGGCATTCCTGTAGCTTTTGCTTCCTGGAAAGGAGATCTTTCATGAATTTGGCATAGTTTGGCATATTAGCCAACGCTTCAGCAAACGGAATGTTCACATGCAATTTCTTGAAAAGATCAAGAAATCTGTCATAACTCTTGGCTTTTAATTCTGGCTTCAACCTTCCAGGATAAGGTGCCATTTTCATTAGATACTCTTCACTAAGTTCAAATTTTTCTTTTGGAAGAGTAGCTGGCTCCTTCTCATCATCAATTGGTTTCAATATTTCAGGGGACTTTTCCTTTTCTTTTTCAGATTTCTCATCTTGTTCAATCTTCTTTTCCTCTTCGATAGGTTTTGGTGGTGATGATACCACTTTCCCACTTCTAGTTGTAACTGCCAGACAATCTTCCTTGGGGTTAGTAGTAGTGTTACCAGGAAAGGTACCTGGAGCTCTATCAGATAACTGTTGGGCAAGTTGACCAATCTGATATTCCAGGTTCTTGATTGAAGCTTTTGTATTTCTGGAATCAGCTCTGCTTTCCTCAATGAAAGCATTGGTACTTCTTTGATTAGCCTTACTTTCCTCCATGAAAGCGTTAGTACTTTGTGCTAATGTTCCTACTAAACGCTCCAGGTCAGAAGGCTCCTTTTTTGGAATAGGTGGTGGTTTTAGATAGTTGTCTGATGTCATATCTAAACCAGTACCTTGATAACTTTTCCTTTGGTAATTATTACCACCAGCAGAATTATTTTGATTTCTTGAGAAATTTTGCTGATTAGGGCGCTGATCATACCAAATACCATTTACCTGAAATTGTTGAGTAGAATCTGAAGACATCAATGTAGGACAAGCATTGGTGTCATGATCTTCATGACAATATTCACAATCAAGAACAACTGCACTTGCTTGAACTTTAGAAAGCTGCATCCTTTCAAACTTTGCATGCAGATTGGACATTTGTTGTGATAACAACTTTTGTTCTGCCAGCATTGCACTATTATCATTGATTGGCACTGCTTCCCTTTTTCCTGTCCTTATAGATGTTTCATTCTCATTCTTAGCTAACTTGTCAATCAGATGATATGACTCTGAAGCTAGCTTATCACCCAAAGAACCGCCTGCTGCAGTATTAATGACCAGTTTCGTCTCCGGTAAACAACCATTGAAAAAGATTCTCACTTGGTCCCCTTGAGATAGGTTATAATGAGGAACCTTTCTCATGAGGGCCTTGAATCTATTCCAAGAAGCGCAGATGGTCTCTCCAAATTGTTGTTTGAAGGAGGTGATATCATTCACCATGTTGTTGTATTTCTCCATGGGGAAGAACTCTGCAAAGAATTTTTCGGACAAATTGTCCCAAGAAATGATGCTATCCGTAGGTTGTCTTTCCATCCAATCAAGAGCTTTTCCCTTAACAGAAAAAGGGAAAAGTCTTAATCGTATTGCATCATCAGAAACATGTGGAGGCTTTGTAGAGTCACAGATTCGTAAAAATCTGTCAATGAATCTGTGAGGATCTTCATTGTCCTCTCCTCCATACTTTTCTCTTTCGGCCAACTGAATGATGTTGGACTTGAGCTCCCATTGATTGTTCCCAAGTTCTGGTGGAACAATTCCAGCATTGGGCCTGTTAAAGATAGGCGTGAGGATGGTGTTCATCCTAGGATCAGCATTCTGATTAAGGGCAGCCATCTCTAGGGTTTCAGCTACTGGAATGGGAATTGTCTGTGCCCTTTTTCTTTCCTTCTCTCTTTGAGCAATTCGTTCGCTTCTCCTTAGAAAAGCACTGCTTTGCATACAACTTCAGAGAAAAGATTAGTAGCACAGATTCAAAACAAAAATAAAATAAAATAAAAACAATTTAATCTTTAAAATCAAGATTACTTGATTTTAGAAAAACACTCCCCGGCAACGGCGCCAAAAACTTGACGTGAATCGGCAAGTGTACCGAATCGCGCAAGTAATACAATGATAAGTCAAAGTTCGTATCCACAGAGAGTGTGTCTAAATCAATTAAACTCTTCTTTTTAAGATTAAATCTTCCAAGAAGTTTTTGACACGAATGTCAGGATTGTGTGGGAATTTGATTTGTAAAATAAAAAGACTTATTTTTGTTCTTTTTGAAAAATAAAGAAATAAAATAAGGGTTTGAATATGTGAGAAAAACGCTGCAGTTAGAGAACACTCACCAATGATCCCCCACCTTTTACTCTGGATTAAGTTAAATATTAATATATAAATCGTGAAATTAGATAATTATCAGATAAAGGTATCAATAGTTAATTCTTAATCCCTTGAGGAATTAACCCTTTAATCTCATATAGAACCCTAATTCCTTGAGGTGCCCTATATGAGATCAAGCATAAAGATCGATAATTAAAACATCTACAATATGAATCATGTCTATGTCTAGATCATGTTCATACCGTCGTTCTATCCCCTTTCCGGATTAAAGACCTCAGATCCCTCTTGTTGGCCCTAATCCTCAGATTTATTATTACTTACTAGATTGATCGGATCTAATAATAACAATAACAATACGATCAGAATAGAACGAAATTCAAAGGATAAATATATCAATAAAAACTCAATCCATTGTATCAGGGGTTCACAAGGGTTCGTGACCCTAACTACAGCAAAGAGGTTCTAGCCAACCATTATCATGGCTAAAATCCAATATTCAAATGAAAACATAAACTAAAAGAACTACATAAAGGTAGAAGAAGAAGAGATCTCTCCAGAGCTTTCGCCTCCGAATGACCTCAGTTGTTCAGAATATGAAAAGTGCCTCCTAGGGTTGCCTTATGCCCTTTTTATAACCTGAGAATCCTCCTTTTCTCGCAACTGATAGCTGTCCATCTCAACCCTACGCTTGGAGCGCAGGATCCACGCTCCCAGCGTGGAGCTTCTGCCTCTTTTTGTCTTTTCCACGCTTCAAGCGTGGTGTTCTACGCTTGAAGCGTGGACTCACCGTCTTGAAGTCTTTTCCCACGCTTCAAGCGTGGGTTCCTACGCTTGAAGCGTGGAGCTTCTATCTGATTTTTCTTCCAGCTCCTTTATTTGTCATTTTTCTCCTGTAAACATGAAGAATCTGAGTGAGAGAGTGTCTGACAATTTTTATTCAATAATTTCACCACATATACACTTTTATACACAGTTTTAGATCTGATTTCCTGCTTTTTGATCTATAAAAGTATATATGCTGGGAGCATATCACCATTTTATTAAATTTAATATAAATATTTGAGGTATCTTATGTTTCTTTGCAAAATTTATGAATATTATAAGTTTAAATTCATTTTTTTGTTAAATTACTGAATATTAAATATAATATACACTACATAAATTAAAAATATTATTTAATATCAAAACGTGTCCTAACGTGTCGAAATCCAACATTTTTTAGAATTAACGTATCGGAGTGTCGTGTCGTATCGTGTCACGTGTCCCGTGTCGGTGTCCGTGCTACATAGCCAATAAGATCCTGTCTTATCCTTTTGTTATGAAACAACTTTTCAAAACCAATTCAAATTCGAATTCAAACACTTGAATTCAAACGTTCAAACATTCAAATTCAAAATTCAAAATTCAAAATTTCAAATTTCAAATTCAAAATTCGAATTTCAAAATTCAAATCCAAATTCAAATTTCAAAATTCAAATTTCAAATTTCAAATTTCAAATTCAAAATTCGAATTTCGAAATTCAAATTCTAAATTCAAATTTCAAAATTCAAATTTCAAATTCAAGATTCGAAATTCAAATATTTGATTATTAATTTAACTAATTAAATTAATTAGTAATGGCTTGGACTATCCAAGCTCATTACTAAACTCCATGCACCACCCACCCATTTAGGTGGGCTTCCAAACAGCTTTTTGGGCTAATAACATTATTAGGCCCAATACCTTTAAAGCTAGTCCATCATGACTACAAGGTGTTAGTGTGTGACCCATTAGGTCCAACTTAGCTTCTGACATAACTGGGCTTGGGCCCAACAAGCCCACAACCCAATTAATGACAACACAGAGCACTAGCAATGCTTTGTTGCCCCAGAACTAGTCAGATTAATGACTTGATCAACCTATTGCACATATTTGGTTACCGTATGTATTTCCCTTCGTCTCGGTTTTCTTCCCATTAACCTAGGGTAAGGAAATGTATCAACCCCTGCGGTTTAGGGTAAGCTTTATTCGAAATAGGGAATCTTCAATTTACTGACTCTAAAGGCAGATCATCTCATGATCTCTTTTACTATGCATAGATTCCCGAGTCCCTGTAAATGTCATCCCGATTTCTCCGGTTTACAGATAACCTAATCTCTCACAGAGATTTGACGAATTCCTTTAGCTTATTACCCTAGCTCTGTGCCCTTTAAGGACACGCCCAACAGTATACCTATGAGTCTCCATGTTTCAGACAGACGAGGTACACAATCAAAACATGCCTTCAAGAACACAGTCTAGGTAATAACTTCTGGTCTAAGGAAAGACATACCCAAACATAAAGAGATTACTCTAATGACACTATCTGTGAGATTTCCTCATAGAGTCTCTTTTTGGGTCTGTTCAGTGCGAGCTATACTCTTATAGGTCCACCCACGACTTTAGCTAAGATATCTCCATATCTGCAGCTCATGAGGTCTTTACCTTGTATCCATATACAAGTAGATAAGTCGAACTAGTCTTTACTCGAGATCACTGATCCCCAAACTCAGTGTCTCTAGACTAGGAACATATAATTAGGAATAGACATGCAATATCCTTGAATCCTCATGATCGTGATCTCATCACAGATACTCAAGAGATACCTGTTCTATTCCAAGGGGTTTATCCAGTTCGTTCATATAATATTATCAGTAATATCGAGACACAATATGAAACTGAATAAATAGTGCTTTCATTTATTTGCGACAAACAAAGTCCTACATCTAGTGTCCTTTATTTAATCAAAAGATTGTCTCTAGGACACCCATATGCTAACATCCCTGGGTTGGTTTTGCCAGAGGTTGAAATCAAAGAGGAGGAGTTTGACGAAGCCTTCGAATCAGTCGAAGGCTGTCCAGTGGGAGTTAGTGGTTTCTTCCCATCTTCTCATTCTTTTGTTCCTGGGGTAGAGTCATTGCCTCACGGCAAAATCCCTGAATTATTGGGGTTTTCTGAAGAAGAGATCCAGAATCTCTTACCAGAGCGAGCTTTAGGGCCTATAGTTCCTTACCTTGGTGAGGCGTCCGGTTCTGGTAGACGTCGTCCTAGTAGATCTAGGCGGCGACAGTCTGGGAGCTCCCACGAGAAGGTTAAGTCTCGGCCTTCTCGTCGTCGTGGTTCGTGTCCACCCGCTTCTTCAGTTAGACGAGGTAGTGGGTTCCGCCGTCGTGATTCAAGGCGTTCTGCCTTTGGCACAGGGCGACTTATTCGCCCTTTGTCTTCCATCAATCAGCTTCCCCAGCATCGCCCACTTGAAAATTACTATAAACCTTCAAACCCGCATGCCAATTCTTCTGTTGCTCTAAGTACTTCCAAAGGGTACATACCACCAATTTCTGCGTCTTTCCATCGCCGTAAGTATGACGAATCTACGGATAACCGACTGGGTAGGTTACATCCAGAAGATGGACGTCTCGTTAGGTATGGTGTGTGGGACGCCATATATGAAGATCTGGAGCTTTATAAGATACCACCTGTTTGGTGGCCTTCTTCATTAAGCTATTCTGATTTTTATGCTTCGAGTTCTTCAGAAACTTCTGATTCTGATGGTAAGTAGATCCCCTTTCTGTCTTCTGCACCCCCTTTTTTTTTTTTTTGGCGATTGGTGTGGGAGTTGGCGTTTGTGGAGATGAGGTATAGGGCGAGGTGTCCATTCTTGTTTTCCCTTTTAATCGTCGTCTTGATTTGGAGGTCCAGTTGACAACCCGTTTGTTACTCCAGGTAGAATTCTTTCTGACTGATGGAGATTGTCCAGTCGGATACTCGCCTCGAGGCGCGGGAATGGGTAGGCCCGGATATTGTTGCGTCATCCTCGAGTTACGCTGATAAGCACATTCTTAGTCTTCACTATCAAACTGAGCCTGCGTTTATGATTACCGAGGATGGCGCGAATGAAGCCAAATGGCAGCCGATTGCTGTGACAAGTGACCGGCGGGTTTGCGACGCGCCTAGTGATGCCAAAAAGTCTGTTTGGCGCTTTATGGTTTATAAGACCCACTTTACGGATCAAAAAGTGAGGTTTCCTCTCACGGATTTTGAGATGGGAGTGTTATCCAATTTACAAGTCGCGCCCTCTCAGTTACATCCGAACGCCTGGGCGTTCGTTAGGGTATTCGAAAGTATATGCCGATATTTTAAATGGGACTTCTCTGTTAGGTTATTCTTCTACCTGTTCCAAGTATCGCCGAAGAAAAAGCTTGGGTGGGTTTCTCTGAAGGCGGGGACTTCGTTGGGAGCGATATTTGCTCAATATGCTAATTCATATAAGAATTGGAAGCGTACCTTCTCCTGGATTGAGCCGACGCTGGGGAATGGGGAGCTTCCATTTTTTGTTGATCCAGCGACTAGGCAATTTCGATTTCCTTTATATTGAACCAAAGCCCACTATGAGGTGACCGCCGGTCGTTACTCTTACTCATTTGGTAGCTTAACGCCTGAGGAGCGTTTGGTGGTTGACTGGTTTGTGGACGTTAAGGGATTTTTGCCCGTGTGGCCGACGAAGCGAGTGTTGTGCCACGGAGGTGTGATGGCGTTCTGAGTGTTTAATTTATCTCTTTTTATCATGTTGTAGCTTCTAACGCCTTCTTTATCTTCATTTTTCCTTGTAGCTTCTCACTCTTCTCTGTCTCTATTTTGACTTACAGTTGGGAGCATGGCAGCTGAATCTCTAAGGCTTGCTCGCGAGGCGGCTGCGAAACTGCGGGCGCGACAAGGCGAGGTTGCTTCAACTCAAACCGCCCTTGCACCGAAGGATACGGGAAAGGGTAAGGCGGTGGCTCCGAAGAATAAGGGGGAGCCTCGTTCTGCCGCGGTCATTCCTGCAGAGGAATTGAGGAAACGGGCCAACCGTCCAATAATTAGAGAGGCGACTGGGGCAGTTCTCAATTCTTCAACCAGCGAGTCTACGTTGGGTAGCGGATCGCCCTCACTGGGAGGATCCGGTTTGAAACGTGGCGCATCAACAAGCTCTTTGCTGAATCGATCGTGCAAATCTTCGCGCCATGGTCATGCTGAGGAGGACGGCTTTTCCCTTGGTTCTGATCGGGTGATCGATCGCCCTTCAACTGAGGGTGATCATGCTTCGACTCCACCCCTGAATCCTTCGATCGCTGCAGCGCCGGTTTCAATTTCAAGCGCCCTTTCTTTATCAGAAAGGGATCTTTCACGAGGATACCCCAACATAGGGCGTCCTACCTTGCTTGCCCCCTCGCGCCTTGACCGTCAACAATTGCTGGATTGTACTCAGGTGGTCGTTGGTCGCATTTTTGCGATGCAGGAAATTGCCCTGGTGGTTGATGAAAGGTGCTCCGCGCAGGCAGATCGCCTTGAAGATCTTGGCCAACAAGTGACCACCCTTACTGCTGATGTCGGGCGTTTAGGCAAAGAGCTTTCTGACAAGGAGGCTTCAATCAAGTCATTGACAACACGACAGACCAGTGTTGATGATGAAGTGAAGCGTCTCAAGGGTGAGAAGGGCGCTTTAAGTAAGGCGCTGGAGGGCGTCAAAAAAGAGAAGAACGTCCTCCTGACTGAGAAGGTTGAACTCGCTGCTAAACTGTTTGTGGCGGAGGGGCAATTGCACGCTAAAGAATAAGATCTTAACAAGGCCCTTGGTCAAGTTGAGAAACTAGAAGAGGCTCTCGCCAGCCTTATGACCCAAGCTTTCGACAGCGTTCTTGAGCAAGTGGCTATCCGCTATCCTGGTGCTGATTTGGCGGGTTTTGACCCCGCCTATGACGTAGAAGATGGTAAAATAATTGAGCGACTTGATGGCGACGCTGTGAAGGTAATCGAGGTAGCCCCTGAAACTGATGACGATGAAGGGGCACGCGGGGCGCTCCCCGTTTCTGATGGCGAGGGCGACCAAGGGGTCGAAGGTAGGCGTGAGACCTCTGATGCATGTCCGCCTATGGATGCGGCGGGTAGTGGCAGCGAGGTTATTCTTGATCAGATGCCTGGGGGTGACGTTGGGGCGGTGAGTGGTCCGGAAGAAAGGACTGTGTAACTTGTAAATAGGATTTTGTAATCAATTTTTTTTCTTGCTTTCTTTAATTTGGCGCTTGCGGCTGGCATGTCAGCCCCACGCTTCTTCTTTTGCTTAATGAATCAGATTTTCTTTCTCTACGTTCTTATTCTCCTCGGGCTTCCTCCTTTGCTGATAATGCATCTTTTTTCTGTGTTTCCGCACGCCTTTAATGAATGTTGATCAACTCTATTTAGCGTCGTTAGTGCTCTAGTTCCCGTTTTGGGCGTTGGCTGTGGGTGAGTATCGCCTCAATTTGGGCGTTGGCTGGGGGTGAGTACCGTCCCAAGCCAACTGAGGCGGGGGTGAGAACCGTCCTGTTTTGGGCGTTGGCTGGGGGTGAGTACCGTCCCAGTCCAACTGCGGCGGGGGTGAGAACCGTCCCGTTTTGGGCGTTGGCTGGGGGTGAGTACCGTCCCAGTCCAACTGCGGCGGAGGTGAGAACCGTCCCGTTTTTGGGCGTTGGCTGGGGGTGAGTACTGTCCCAGTCCAACTGCGGCGGGGTGAGAACCGTCCCGTTTTGGGCGTTGGCTGGGGGTGAGTACCGTCCCAGTCCAACTGCGGCGGGGGTGAGAACCGTCCCGTTTTGGGCGTTGGCTGGGGGTGAGTACCGTCCCAGTCCAACTGCGGCGGGGGTGAGAACCGTCCCGTTTTGGGCGTTGGCTGGGGGTGAGTACCGTCCCAGTCCAACTGCGGCGGGGGTGAGAACCGTCCTGTTTTTGGGCGTTAGCTGGGGGTGAGTACCGTCCCAGTCCAACTGCGGTGGGGGTGAGAACCATCCCGTTTTTTTACTAAATCATGCTAACAATAGTAATTTGAGTCATAAGTTTTTCATTAAAGGTTCTGCCCCATTAAAAACCTTTCCTAGTAAAACCCGTTGGGATAAAAACTTGGGAAAGGAAAAGAGTGCAGAGAATATTACATGGGCGATCAACTATAATATTTTCGGAGTTTGTCGGCGTTCCATGCTCGCGGGATTGCTTTCCCGTCCAACGTTTCTAAGGAATAAGCTCTGTTCCCTAGTACGTTCGCTATTCTGTATGGTCCTTCCCAATTTTGGGCGAGTTTTCCTTCGCGGGCGTTCTTGTTTCCAACGTTCGCCCTTCGTAGGACTATGTCTTTGACCTCAAACCTCCGATGGACTGCCTTCCTGTTGTAGTAAGTGGCTGACTTATCTTTGGTGAGCTTGTCATTTTGGGCGACATGTTCTCGGAGCTCGTCCAGCAAGTCCAATGCTTCGGCCAGGTTTTGATCGTTGGCGACTGCGGCTACATGGTCACGCCTCCATGAAGATTCCCCGATTTCCACAGGGATCATTGCTTCTGACCCGTAAGTTAGCCTAAAAGGCGTTTCTTGGGTGGAAGATTGGGCCGTCGTACGATACCCCCACAACACATTGTCGAGATTGTCGATCCACGCTCCTTTGTGTGTTTCGAGTTTCTTTTTTATTCCTTTGGTCAGCATCTTGTTGGCCGACTCCACTAAACCGTTTGATTGTGGGTGTTCTGCCGCGGCGAAGTGGTGTCGGATTTGCAAACTTTTCATTAACTTCCGGAACTTGCCATCGGTGAACTGGGTGCCGTTGTCTGTGATTACCTCGCCAGGGATACCGAAACGGTAAACTATGCTCCTCCAAAAGAACTTCCTGGCCTTCTGCGATGTGATGGTAGCCAAAGGTTCAGCTTCCACCCACTTAGTAAAATAATCTATTGCAACTAAAAGCCACTGGACTCGTCCCGCCGCCATGGGGAAAGGTCCTAAGATTTCGATCCCCCACTTGTAGAAGGGCCATGGCGACGTGATTGAGATTAACTCTTCTGGCGGAGCTCTGTGAATGTTTGCGAACCTCTGGCATTTGTCACATTTCTTCACGTGCTCTCGCGCATCTTTTTCCATCGTTGGCCAATAAAATCCCGCTCTTAGGGCTTTTTTTGCTAAGGAGTGACCGCCCATGTGGTGGCCGTTGATCCCTTCATGAATCTCTTCCAGGATATAGTGTACATCATTTGGGACGATGCATTTAAGCAGTGGGATAGAGATCCCTCTTTTGTACAATCGCCCCTGGACGATGCAGAAGTAGGCACTCCTCCGAACGACCTTCTTTGCTTCTTTAGGGTTTGGAGGCAGGATCCCAACTGTCAGGTAGTTGATGATGGGCGTGATCCAACTTTCTTCGGCGACTTCAATGGTGGCGTCAGTAATGTTCATGATTATTGTAACACCCCGTGTATACCCGGTTTGTTAACACCTCATCGTATTAAGCCACGCTTAATAAATATGCGGAAAAACTTTTTCTTAAATTCAATTATGACGTCATTATAATTACCAAGTTGCATTACTTAATTTATTTTCAAAAATATCACCTGTATATGATTGCAAAAGACCTCTAACTGAGATACCTCATATTCATATATAATAAATTTCTATGTTATTACAAATCGAACATAAACTTCAACATAGTCAAACGTGGCATGGACAACCCCATGCTCACACAAACAAGGCAACATAGCCAAATAAGTCTCAACATAATATTATTTAAATGAAACAAAAAAACATAACAGCAATAAACACAGTCCAGCATCAGCATATCTGCAACTAACTAAGCCAGCTCCGGCCTCATGCCGCCTGAGGTTTCAACCCCAGCATTACCTGAACCTGAAATGATGCCCCAAACGTGGGGTGAGATCTCTAACAAGAAATATCAGTAATACAAGGGTCCTCAAGGAACTTCCATCCCGAGCTCACTTACATATGTAATATAAGTTCTAAAAATAGTATACAATATAAGTTCTGACAATAGTGCAATGCAACAGATAATCATGTAATGTGTGTCAAATCAATTCTACTGGCCAGAGAAATGCAGGAAATACGTCTAAATCCTACAGATAGTGCAAGACGCTACTTGCACCCACCCACAACCCCACCATATTGTATGACGCTACATACTCAGGCTTGCCGTCTAGGTGGAACAACACATACATATTAAAAGCCATTGCACATAACAACTTAGAACAGTTCAAATATAAAAACATGAAAGCACAATATGCATATAAACCATCCCCCCATGGGGTATGGTGGAACCACACGGTGGCTAAACCGAGGACACGAAAGCTTACCTGTACCCGTATGCCCCTCCGACTCGAACTCGGTATCACAAGGGTCCACACCACAAACAGAATCCAATGCACCCACAGATCTGATTCAATGACCATCATAGTATCAACATACATATTCTAAAATTCCAAGGCAATAAGATATTATTTTCTTTTTCATTTCGAACCTGAAGATCCTTTCTAAAATATACCATTTAACTTATTTAATTTTTGATGATTATTATCTTATAAATAGGTATAAATATATATGTTATATATAAATTCACGTTTTACGACCAAGATTTATACGACCTGAATCTTATGAAAAGTAAATATACTTTTCAAATGTATATGTCTCCATCTTATAAAAAGTGAGCATACTTTCAAATGTATATAGATACTAACGTTGATATATATCTCCCTGGATATAGTAAAGTTGACATATATATATATATAACAAAAACATACTTTGTGATAATCTAAATGAAAGCACTCCCTGGGTAATCAAAAGCTAATATATATATATATATATATATATATATATATATATATATATATATATATATATATATACAAGTTGGACCAATGTTTATTCAAAGATGAGGCTTTATATCTATCGACTAACACAGTAACCGATTTGCTACACAAAGGTTCAAACTTTTCAATTTGAAATCACAGAACTCGATGCAAATGGAAACGTAAATTGATGAAACAATAGATACAAAGCGACAAAAATAATATGGCGATCTACAGGAGAAAAATAGCGCAGAGTGATTTCACAAATGATATTTCAATAGTAATATATAACAATAATTTACAAAGGGGATAGTTAAATTACCTAGGATTCTTTTTTTAGAACAAAAAAATGAAAGCTTGAGAGGTTTAAAAAGCACCCAGATCTTCAACAATGGGTTCTCGTTCAACACAAGTAAAGCTTTAACGGATGGATGGTGTTTCAATGGAAGGGAGGAAGAAAAGATGGAAACTTTGGAGGCTTTCCTAGAGAGAAAGCTAAGACCCCAAAAACTCCAAAGGGAGCCACTCTCAGCCGCTGAGTTTTAGAATAGAAGCTAGGGTTTTGATTTCTTTTTCTATTTATATTGTCGCTTAAGTTAAATTAGTAGTATTAGTTTAATTAGTTCCGCTCTTCGTTAAACTCTAAAATTTTAGATTCTTAACCTAGATATTTTTATAGAAATTTTCATATATTTATTTTATTTTTTCGCAACACTTTTCTGGTACGCATTTTTCACGCTGACAGTATTAGTTCTGAAGCCAGTTCTCATTATTTGGACTTCAAACTTGATATTCCAGTCCTAAATATTAATTTAGGAATATTCATACACTTATAATAATTTTCCGGGATATTTCACCGGTACGCATTTATACCGAGTAGCAGAACCGGTATCTGCACTCTTCGTCAGAAAAGCGACTTTTAGCATTCTTATTCACCCAACATAATTATTTAAACCTCACAATAATTATTAGGGTAAATTTTGGAATTATCTCCTAATTCTAATATTTATTTAATTAATTTTCTTAATTAACGGTGCGAGTTCTTACATTCACCCCACCTTTTTAAGGATTTTGTCCTCAAAATCCGAACATACCTGTCTCGAAACTCGGGGTATTGCCGAAGAAGCTCATCCTCACGCTCCCAAGTGCACTCCTCAGGAGTTCGCCCAGTCCACTGCACCTTGACCATTGGAATGGTCTTGCTCCTCAGCTGTTTTTCACCACGATCGAGAATCTTGAGTGGTCCGACGGGAGTCTTTAGGTTCTCCCGAACCTCCACATCATCAGGTTGCATCACGTGTGAAGGATCTGCAATGTATCTCCGAAGCTGAGACACGTGAAACACGCCATGGATGTTGGCTAAGTTCGGAGGCAAGGCAAGCCGGTAGGCAACTGGTCCTACCCTACCAAGAATCTGGTAAGGCCCAATGAATCGCGGGCTCAGCTTCCTCACTCCGAGTGCCCGTCCAACACCCGTGACCGGTGAAAGTCTCACAAACACGTGCTCACCTTCACTAAACTCCAGTGGACGATGCTTAACATCATAGTAACTCTTCTGGCGATTCTGCGCCTGCTTCAATTTCTCTCTGATCATCTGAACCTGCTTGGTAGTATTTTGAACAAAATCCAAGCCAAACAACTCTTTGTCCCCAACCTCAGACCAACAGGTAGGAGTCCGACACCTTCTACCATACAGCGCCTCGTAGGGTGCCATGCCCAGGCTAGCATGGAAACTGTTGTTGTACGAAAATTCCACCAGTGGCAGGTACCTATCCCATGTTGAACCCTGCTCCAACGTGCAAGCCCTCAACATGTCCTCCAATGTCTGGATGGTCCGCTCAGTCTGTCCATCAGTCTGAGGGTGATAAGCTGTACTCAGTCTCAACTGTGTACCAAAAGCTTCCTGCAGCGCCTCCCAGAACCGAGATGTGAACTTCGGATCCCTGTCACTAATGATACTCTCGGGCACCCCGTGAAGCCTCACAATCTCGCGTACATAAAGTCTGGCTAACTGCTCAGTAGTGAAGCTCACCTTCACTGGAAGAAAATGGGCAGACTTCGTCAATCTGTCCACAATGACCCATATCGAATCACAACCAGCCTGAGTCTTGGGCAATCCCACCACGAAATCCATGGAAATACTCTCCCACTTCCACTGCGGTATCTCAAGAGGTTGAAGTTTACCAGACGGCTTCTGGTGTTCTATCTTTACTTTCTGGCAAATCAAGCATTTGGACACATATACCGCTATATCTTTCTTCATACCCGGCCACCAGAAATTCCTCTTCAAGTCCTGATACATCTTTGTAGCACCAGGGTGGATAGTAAACTGGCCCTTATGGGCCTCTGCCATAACCTCTTCGGTCAAAGGACCTCGAGGAACCACAATCCTCTTCTGAAACATAAGTAATCCATCCTCATTCCAGGACACACCATCCTGGTTCTTCACATAGTCCAAACACTCTCTTTGCACCTGCGCCTCTTTAATCTTTTCCAAGAGTTCATTTTCAACTTGCACGGTTTCTATTTCCAAAAGTGCACCCCCAAATAACGAGGTCACCTTCAGATCTCGAAACAGCTCAATGATGTCATAATCACCCATGGTCAAACTGGATAGACTCACCGATTTCCGACTCAAAGCATCGGCTACCACATTGGCCTTGCCAGGATGGTACTTCAACTCAAAGTCGTAGTCTTTCAAATACTCCATCCATCTCCTCTGTCTCATGTTCAGCTCCTTCTGATCAAACAGATACTTCAAGCTCTTGTGGTCACTGAACACAGCGAACTTCATGCCATAGAGATGATGCCTCCAAATCTTGAAAGCAAACACAATCGCTGCCAACTCCAAGTCATGAGTCGGGTAGTTCTCCTCATGAGGCTTCAACTGCCTCGAAGCATAAGCAATAACCTTGCCCAACTGCATCAACACACAACCCAACCCCTTTCCAGAGGCGTCAGTATACAACTCAATCTCCTCAGCAGCATCAGGAAGGACCAACACAGGTGCAGTTGTCAGTCTCACCTTCAACTCCTGAAAACTCTCCTCACACTCGTGAGTCCACACGAATGGAGTCTCCTTCCGAGTAAGGCGAGTCAAAGGTAACACTAGCATGGAGAATCCCTTGATGAACCTCCTATAATAACCTGCCAAACCCAGAAAGCTTCTCACCTCGGTAACCGTCTTGGGCCTCTCCCATTCTAGCACGGCCTCAATCTTGTTCGGATCAACTGCCACTCCCTCAGCAGAAATCACATGACCCAAAAACTTTACTGACTTGAGCCAAAACTCACATTTTGAAGGCTTAGCATACAACTTTTTCTCCTTCAGCACTTGCAACACAATCCTTAAATGCTCAACATGCTCCTCCTCTGTCCTGGAGTAAATCAAAATATCGTCGATGAAGACTATCACGAACTGATCCAAGTATGGCTGAAAAATCCTATTCATGTAATCCATGAACACTGCGGGTGCATTGGTGAGTCCAAACGGAATCACCAAATATTCATAGTGACCGTATCTCGAACGAAACGCGGTCTTTGGAACATCCTCCGGCTTCACCCGAATCTGATGGTATCCGGACCGGAGATCAATCTTCGAATACACGCAAGCTCCCTTAAGCTGATCCAACAAATCATCAATGCGAGGAAGGGGATACTTGTTCTTGATTGTCACCTTATTTAGCTGTCTGTAGTCGGTGCACAACCGCATAGACCCGTCTTTCTTTTTCACGAAAATGACCGGGGCTCCCCATGGAGACACACTCGGCCGAATGAAACCCTTCCCCGAAAGGTCCTCAATATGTTTCTTCAGCTCAGCCAACTTCGGTGGCGACATCCGCTATGGAGCTAATGAAATAGGCCCCACACCAGGCAACAAGTCTATGGAGAACTCTATCTCCCGCTGTGGCGGAAACTCAGGAATCTCCTCGGGAAACACCTCAATGAAATCCCTCGCCACAGGAATGCCAGTGAGATCCTCCTGTGTCCCACTCACCAAACCTCCCAACATGACATAGCCAAATGCCCCTGCTCTCAAGGCCTTCCTAGCCTGCAGGACTGAAATGAACGGCGAGGAACTGGTTGTAGACCCACATGGAGACATCACCACTTTCTTAGCACAACAGTCAATCAAAGCACAGTTTCTGGACAACCAATCCATGCCAAGAATAATTTCCAAGTTGGCCATCGGCAACCCAATCAGATCTACCAAAAAGTCACGGTGATGTGCCTCTGGCAAGTGTGATTTTTGTGATAAAATTGACAAGAATTGAGTCATAAGAGAGCAAATTAAATACATATTTGCTAATTATATTGATTCTTTGAATGTCAATAATATTCACCTTTTAATTGTATTTTTACAGGGAAAATAAATGAAGAATTATAAAAAAAAAACCTGTTAATGCAATTTTCCACGGTTATAGCACACTATGAGTTCCAAGCATGGCGCGGGTCAGCACCAAACTGGCACAAAACCGCACCAGATTACGAACTTTGCAGCGAGGACATCAAAGTGGCACGAGGTAGCAATAAAGTGGCGCTCCTCAGCGCAACAAGACAGAACCTTGGCGCAACCTAGCGCCCACTCATGAAGAAAGTGGCGCTCCTCAGCGCAATATCACAGAAGGTTGGCGCAACCTAGCGCCCATTTACGAAAGAAAGTGGCGCTTCTCAGCGCAATAACACAGAAGGTTGGCGCAAGGGAGCGCCAATTTACAAAGGAAATGGCGCAAGCTAGCGCCGTAAGTCAGTGCACTGGCGCTAGCTAGCGCCTAAAAGGGAAAGGAAGTTGGCGCTAGTTAGCGCCAAGGAATAGTGAAAGTGGCGCTAACTAGCGCCATTTGTGTGCAAAGTGGCGCCAACCAGCGCCAAGAGGAAAGTGGCGCAAACGTGCGCCAATTCGGCGCCAACCAGCGCGGGTTTGCGGGAACAGATCTCCGTCTTTTCTGAGGGCATTTTTGGAAGGAGAAGAGAATATTATAAATGTGACATTTGCTGAATTAGGTCAGCAGACTTGGCAGATCAGAAAAAAAGGAAAAACACAGATACAGGTTAAGAGACAGATCTGGAGATTGGAGGAGAAGGGCATTGGATGTTCTTCGTTCTTCATCTACATCTAGTATTTCTTTATCTTTTGTTTTAATTTTATGTTGAATTTTAGATCAGCGATCATGATGTTGATCGGCTAGATCATTTTTATTGTAGTCAGGGTCACGATCCATATGTGAACCCTTGACATGAAGGATTGATTTGTGATTTTTAATTTATATAATTATCTTTATCTTTACTCTGTGCGAATTTTATATTCCCTTTGTTAGAATTGATCAATCTGATAGTTGGGGATATTCGGAGGATCAAAATCCTAGATAGGAATATTGGGGTTTTGATCTCGAAAGGGGGTAAGATAACAATCTGTATGCGTGCTAGGAATAGACGTGTATACGATTGCAGATGCTTAAATTATCACGCCCATTGCTTGATACCATGAGAAACATTGCAAGGAATTGGGGTTTCTCATGGGATTAAAGGGTTAAACCTGCAAGGAATAGAGGGTTAACTATTAAATCTTTTAGATGATAATTTATCTGAGTGATTATATAAATGATTATTATAAATCAATCCGGAGTAAAAAGCGGGGATCATTTGGTGAAGAACCCTGGCTACAATACTTTTCTCATATTTTTCTACAAATCAATTTTCAATTGTATTGTTTTCTTTTTCAATTCAAAAACACAAAAACAAGTCTTTATTTTTAATTTCACTCAATTTGACAATATTTGTCACACAAACCCTATTTGAAGACTTCCATTCTTTAAGAAAATTTTTACTTGATATTAGATCTAATCCCTGTGGAGACGAACTGTATTTATCACTTTATTACTTGTGCGATCGGTATACTTGCCGGAGAGCATCACACGGCCATCCCACTGAAACACGACATCTCGATGCACAATGGTAGTATCACACTTTTCTCCGGTGGCGGTGGTCACCCGCAACGGTGGAGAAAGCACAGACATGGGCAACTCAAGTCCCACAGCAATCGGGGTAGCAATGAATGAATGCGTAGCCCCAGAGTCAAACAATACATCAATAGCAGAACCTCCAACTGAAATAGTACCTCTGACTAGGTTTGGAGCTCGGTCCGACTGCTGACGATCCAAAGTGTAGACTCGCCCAGTGGTAGGGGGCACAGTAGGTGCTGCTGTAGGTGGAAGGGGAATCATCTGTAGTGGAACTGCCTGAACTGCCGCAGCTCTCGTCCTCGACGATGGACAATCTCGGGAATAATGGCCCTCCTTGCCACAATGAAAACAGATCAACTGACCGGTAGCACAACGCCCTGCATGCTCCTTTCCGCACCCCGAACATCTAGGGATGGAAGGAGGCCTAGCCGAACCCCCTTGCTGTGAAGAAGTCCTCTTGAACTGACCAGGCGCCTGCCTAGCCACCAATTGTTTCCCTTTTCCTTTGCCAGCAAACTTTCTGTCCCTCCAGGAATTGGAACCACCTGTTCCCTTGGTATCATCAACCTTGGCCCTCTTGGCCTTACTCACAATGCACACATCCTCTATATCCCGGCACTGCTGCACAAGTGTCCCAAAGTCTCTCGACGCAGAACCAGCAATACGATCAGCAATCTCCTCTTTGAGTCCCCTGCGAAACTTAGCAGCTAAGAAGGTCGGAGTAGGCATAGCCACCCGGAAATGAGCAAACTTCACCAATTCATTAAACTTGGCCAGGTACTCATCAACAGACATCGAGCCCTGCACCAACCTGTCAAACTCTCCCTATTTCCTCTCCTGAGCATCATAAGGAAAATACCTCCCAAGAAAATAGTCCTCGAAGAACGGCCACGTCATCACATGACCCTGCATCTCAAAAGCATGAGAGGTGTTCATCCACCACTCATGGGCATCGCCCTCCAGCATGTAAGTAGCAAACATCAGCTTCTGTGGCTCTGTGCACTGCATCACCCTGAAAATCTTGTCCAAGGCCTGGAGCCATCTAGCAGCTGCAATGGGATCATACTTCCCATCAAAAGAAGGTGGCTTATGCTTGCGAAAAGCATTCAGCCTACGGTCAATCACATCACGGTTCTCCCCATGCTCCGGGATAGTCTGCATCGCCAAACTAACGTGGCTGCCATCCCCCACATGACTCTGACTGTCGTCCTGCTGACTGGGTGGAGGTGGCGGTGGTGGTGGTGGAGGTGGTGGCGGAGGTAACTGGCCCTCAGGGCGGCCAGCCCTCATCTCCTCCATCATGACCCTCATCATGGTCATATTCGCCAATCAGTTTGCCTCTAGAACATCTTCTGTGGCTTTCCGGTTCGCCTCACGCATGGCGTCCATCATTGCCCGGTTGGCCAATCTAGCGGCCTCCTGATCGGCTAGTCTCGCCGCCTGCATCTCAGCTAATGCAGTCAGGACCGGGTCAGGTTGACCCTCATTATGATCTTGGTTCCTCCTAGGTTGTACCATGACTCTGCACAAGTTACACAAATAATGAGTTGATCAGGCCCACGAAATGTGGTCACATATGCATCATCATAATAAAACCAGACAAAGAGAACACAAGATAGACACACAGCTAAACATCCTACGTTATTTGCAACACATATAGGCTTTTCCCTAGAAAGTGCTCTGATACCATAAAATGTAACACCCCGTGTATACCCGGTTTGTTAACACCTCATCGTATTAAGCCACGCTTAATAAATATGCGGAAAAACTTTTTCTTAAATTCAATTATGACGTCATTATAATTACCAAGTTGCATTACTCAATTTATTTTCAAAAATATCACCTGTATATGATTGCAAAAGACCTCTAACTGAGATACCTCATATTCATATATAATAAATTTCTATGTTATTACAACTCGAACATAAACTTCAACATAGTCAAACGTGGCATGGACAACCCCATGCTCACACAAACAAGGCAACATAGCCAAATAAGTCTCAACATAATATTATTTAAATTAAACAAAAAAACATAACAGCAATAAACACAGTCCAGCATTAGCATATCTGCAACTAACTAAGCCAGCTCCGGCCTCCTGCCGCCTGAGGTTTCAACCCCAGCATTACCTGAACCTGAAATGATGCCCCAAACGTGGGGTGAGATCTCTAACAAGAAATCTCAGTAATACAAGGGTCCTCAAGGAACTTCCACCCCGAGCTCACTTACATATGTAATATAAGTTCTAAAAATAGTATACAATATAAGTTCTGACAATAGTGCAATGCAACAGATAATCATGTAATGTGTGTCAAATCAATTCTACTGGCCAGAGAAATGCAGGAAATACGTCTAAATCCTACAGATAGTGCAAGACGCTACTTGCACCCACCCACAACCCCACCATATTGTATGATGCTACATACTCAGGCTTGCCGTCTAGGTGGAACAACACATACATATTAAAAGCCATTGCACATAACAACTTAGAACAGTTCAAATATAAAAACATGAAAGCACAACATGCATATAAACCATCCCCCCATGGGGTATGGTGGAACCACATGGTGGCTAAACCGAGGACACGAAAGCTTACCTGTACCCGTATGTCCCTCCGACTCGAACTCGGTATCACAAGGGTCCACACCACAAACAGAATCCAATGCACCCACAGATCTGGTTCAATGACCATCATAGTATCAACATACATATTCTAAAATTCCAAGGCAATAAGATATTATTTTCTTTTTCATTTCGAACCTGAAGATCCTTTCTAAAATATACCATTTAACTTATTTAATTTTTGATGATTATTATCTTATAAATAAGTATAAATATATATATTATATATAAATTCATATTTTATATATATATTTATACGACCTGAATCTTATGAAAAGTAAATATACTTTTCAAATGTATATGTCTCCATCTTATAAAAAGTGAGCATACTTTCAAATGTATATAGATACTAACGTTGATATATATCTCCCTGGATATAGTAAAGTTGACATATATATATAACAAAAACATACTTTGTGATAATCTAAATGAAAGCACTCCCTGGGTAATCAAAAGCTAATATATATATAACAAGTTGGACCAATGTTTATTCAAAGATGAGGCTTTATATCTATCGACTAACACAGTAACCGATTTGCTACACAAAGGTTCAAACTTTTCAATTTGAAATCACAGAACTCGATGCAAATGGAAACGTAAATTGATGAAACAATAGATACAAAGCGACAAAAATAATATGGCGATCTACAGGAGAAAAATAGCGCAGAGTGATTTCACAAATGATATTTCAATAGTAATATATAACAATAATTTACAAAGGGGATAGTTAAATTACCTAGGATTTTTTTTTAGAACAGAAAAATGAAAGCTTGAGAGGTTTAGAAAGCACCCAGATCTTCAACAATGGGTTCTCGTTCAACACAAGTAAAGCTTTAACGGATGGATGGTGTTTCAATGGAAGGGAGGAAGAAAAGATGGAAACTTTGGAGGCTTTCCTAGAGAGAAAGCTAAGACCCCAAAAACTCCAAAGGGAGCCAGTCTCAGCCGCTGAGTTTTAGAATAGAAGCTAGGGTTTTGATTTCTTTTTCTATTTATATTGTCGCTTAAGTTAAATTAGTAGTATTAGTTTAATTAGTTCCGCTCTTCGTTAAACTCTAAAATTTTAGATTCTTAACCTAGATATTTTTCTAGAAATTTTCATATATTTATTTTATTTTTTCGCAACACTTTTCTGGTACGCGTTTTTCACGCTGACAGTATTAGTTCTGAAGCCAGTTCTCATTATTTGGACTTCAAACTTGATATTCCAATCCTCAATATTAATTTAGGAATATTCATACACTTATAATAATTTTCCGGGATACTTCACCGGTACGCATTTATACCGAGTAGCAGAACCGGTATCTGCACTCTTCGTCAGAAAAGCGACTTTTAGCATTCTTATTCACCCAACATAATTATTTAAACCTCAGAATAATTATTAGGGTAAATTTTGGAATTATCTCCTAATTCTAATATTTATTTAATTAATTTTCTTAATTAACGGTGCGAGTTCTTACAATTATGCATGGGTCAGGCAAATTGTGCTGAATTACAGAACGATTGTTACCTGGGCTCTTAGTGCTTGCCAATTTGGCGAGGATATCGGCCCTGGCGTTATCTGCTCGCCTGATATGCTTCACTTCAACACTTTCGAAGTATTGGAGTAGCTCTTTGACCTTCTTCAAGTACTTACACATCAGTGGTCCCTTAGTCTGGTACTCTCCTGAGATCTGGAAGGTTACCAGTTGGGAGTCGCTAAATACCTTGAGATGTTGGGCACCCATCTCCTTTGCCTGAGTTAGGCCTGCTATCATTGCTTCGTACTCTGCCTGGTTGTTGGTTGTACTGAACTCGAATGATAACGAGTGTTCTGTGGATACGCCGTCTGGATTTCCAATTATCATGCCTGCACCTGATCCTTTGGCGTTGGATGAACCGTCAACGAAAAGCTTCCATGTTGCTGGCCCGGGGGCGTCAGTTACCTGGTCGCCAGTTGGGCTGACGTGTGTCATTTCTGCGATGAAGTCTGCAAGGGCTTGGGCTTTGATGGCGGTACGCGGCTCGTAAGTGATCTGGTATTCAGATAATTCAACCGCCCATGACATCATCCTTCCTGCGAGGTTGGGCTTGTGGAGGACTTGGCAGATGGGTTGGTTAGTTCTGACTGTGATCGGGTGGCACTGAAAATACGGTCTCAAACGTCTGGCAGCAAAAACGAGTGTGAAGCCGACCTTTTCGACTTGCTGATATCGAAGCTCAGCGCCTTGCAGTACTTTACTAATGAAATAGACCGGCTTCTGTCCCTCCGGTTTAGAATCTTTAATAAGCGCTGCGCTGACCGCCTCATTGCCGACGGCAAGGTACAGGTAAAGGGTCTCTCCGCTGTCGGGCTTTGCGAGGACCGGCGGGCAGGAAAGGGCTTTTTTGAACTCTTGGAACGCTTTTTCACATTCTTCAGACCATTGAAAGGTAACTCCCTTCTTGAGTAAGCCGAAAAGGGGGAGGGACTTATGGGCTGAGTTTGCCAGAAACCGTGTGAGGGCTACTAGCCTTCCAGTTAGCTGTTGGACTTCCTTGACTGTTTGTGGGCTTCTCATTTCAATGACCGCCTTGCACTTATCTGGGTTGACTTCAATGCCCCTTTCAGTGAGCATGAAGCCTAGGAACTTGCCGGCAGGGACTCCGAAAGCGCATTTGCTGGGGTTGAGGCGCATGTTGTATTTCCTCAACCTCTTAAACACACCTTCGAGGTCGCTCAAGTGCTGCCTTGGATCTCGTGATTTGGCGATCATGTCATCAATGTACACTTCAATGTTGTCGCTGATCAGGTCTTTGAATACTATGTTCATCATGCGCTGGTAGGTTGCTCCGGTATTCTTCAGGCCAAAGGGCATCATGGTATAGCAGTAATTGGCATTCTGAGTGATGAACGTCGTTTTGTCTTGATCTTCTTCCAGTAGAGGGATTTGATTGTAGCCAAAGTAAGCTTCCATGAAAGACAGCATTTTGAACCCTGACGCGTTATCAACGAGTTGATCGATGTTGGGGAACGGATATGCGTCTTTCGGGCACACTTTGTTGAGGTCAGTGTAGTCGACGCACATTCTCCACGCCCCATTAGGCTTCTTAACCAACACTGGGTTGGACAGCCAAGTGGTATATTTGATCTCTCGGATAAAACCGGCGTCATGCAGTCGTTTAACTTCTTCATCAATGATCTTTTGTCGGTCAGGGCCGAACTTCCTCTTCTTTTGGGCGATGGGTTTGGCCTTAGGATCCACGGACAATCGGTGACAGCAAACTTCAGGGTTTATGCCTGGCATGTCTGATGGTTTCCAGGCAAACAAGTCTTTGTTTCTCTTGAGCAGTTTAACAAGCTCCTCCTTGGTACCGGGATGCATTGTCGCCCCAATGGTTGTCGTTTGGTCTGCATCACCAAGTATGACGTGCTCTAGGGCTCCGTCGGGGGTAGGTCTTGCATGTTCGACCCTGGGGTCGTCTCTTGCATCGAATTCTACCAAGAGACACTGATCGCCTTTGATCGTGTTCTTGGATGGGCTGATTTTGGGGGACGAAGGGTTGGAACTTTGCGGTTGTGCTGGTGGAGTTCTAAATGTAACCCTTGTAGTTGGCCTTAGGGATATGTTGTAGCAGCTCCTGGCGACCAGCTGATCGCCTTTCACCGTTGCTACCTTGTTATTTTTTGCTACGAACTTTATTGCCAGGTGCGGGTGAGAAATGCTTGCCTCAAACGCCGCAAACATCCTTCGACCAAGTATGGCGTTATAGGCTGAAGGGGTGTCCAGCACCAAGAACTGAATATCAGCAAATTTTGACGTCGGTGGCGTTCCCAATGATAAACGCAGGTTTATCATTCCCAGCGGTTTGGTAGTCGTTGCATTGAAACCTGAAAGTTCGCCAGAAACAGGGGTCAAATCGTTAGTTGTGAATCCTAACGCTGAAAAACATAGAAGAAACAAAATATCGGCGGAGCTGCCGTGATCAATAAAGACCCTGTTAATGCCAAAATTGGCGATCGTTGCTTGAACGACGAGGGGGTCGTCATGCCCTGGGAGGACATCGCCCAGATCTTCGCTGTCCCAAATGATCTCGGGTTTGGCGGGACCTGGGTTTGCTTTGGCTTTGTTTATGACCTTCCCAGCTATCGCCAAACATTGCTTCAGATGCTTTTTTCTGGCGTTGGAAGTTTCTCCCCCTCCACTCAATCCGCCAGATATCATGTTGATCACTCCATGTTTGATGACAACGGAGTCCTCCTCATCATCCTCGTACCTCCTGCTCCTATGGCGTGGACTGGGAGGTGGGTTGTGGCCTCTTGGGGATTCTGCTCTTCTGGGGCGGTCATGGCGTGAACGGTATCGTGATTGATTGGTTCTGTCTGGCAATCTACTGCGCTCGTCACGTCGTCTCCCCGGTCCGTCACCCCGAGTGCCTTCGGCGGTCCGTCGCTGCGCTCCACTTTTGATGAGTTCATCAATCTCCTCCTTCAAGTGTCTGCAATCTTCAGTGCTATGGTCGTTGCTTCGGTGGAACTTGCAGTACATGGCAGTCTCTCTGTCTTGTTCTGGGCGTGGGGGCGGATTTTTCTGCCCCTCTTTGTAATCCGTCTGGTTTACGCTGTGAGGACGGCGTCCGGTCTGGCCTCGGCCAGAAGGGCGTCTGGTTCCTCGAGAAGGATTCTGAGTCCTTTTCTCTTCGTCGCCCTCAGCTTTGCCTTTGCTCTGCTTTAGGGCCTAGCTGTGTGAAGAGTCATCGGTCCTGCTACCTTTATATTCCTCGATCCGCATGAACTCCTGGGCTTTCTTTTTTACCCCCTTCAAATCAGTTATCTCATGCCGGGCTAGTTCGTAAGCGAAAGCGCCCTGTCTTAAACCTGAGAGGAGTATATGCACTTGCACCTTAGGATCAAGGCCTTGCACTTGCAAAGCTTCCTTGTCGAAACGATCAAGGAACTCCCTAAGGGATTCGCCTGATTGTTGACGGATCTTTTCAAGCGAATGAACGGACTTGGGTACGGGATGACTGGTGGCGAAGTGGGCTTGAAATTTGTAGGCCAGGTCGTCCCAAGAAGAAATGCTGCCGGTTAGTAAGGTAGTATACCAAGTTAGGGCTCTTCCGCCGAGGAGTGTTGGGAAGGTTCGGCACATAAGGAGGTCGGTTTCTCCGTGAAGGGTCATTGCTGCTTCGAACTTTTGAATCCATTAGAAGGGGTCAGAATCTCCAATGTAGGTGATTACGTTAGACGGGCCTTTGAAGCCAAGAGGTATGGGGGTCAGGCGTAAAAGGTCAGTTAACGGTTTATTTCTCCCTGAGGTAGTTGCAGGCGTTACCCGTGGGTCCGGGTTGTGCATTTGTTGGCCAAGGGGTTGACGTTGTGCAGGTGGGGCTTCAACTGAATAAGAGAGGGCGGGGGCTTGTTGGCCGACACCCTGTGGTTGACCCGGGTTTATGAACGACCCCTGTGGCTATGGGGCGACTTGTGGTTGTGGGGCAACTTGTGGTTGCGTTGGATGGTATTGGGGTTGTGGAATCATAGTGTTGTAGGGCGGTATTGCGTAAGCATGAAATGGGTAATGAGCGGGGAAAGGCGCGAGTGGATTTTGGTCGTGGGGCCTGTTGGGATATAATGCAGCGCCTGGGGGGTGGTAATCATGGTAAAAGGGTAATGGCTGGCTTTGAGTTGGTCGGGGTTGATATACTGGAAAGATAGGTGGTGGACCTGTGGTGGGTAATGGCATACCGAAATGAACACCAGGTGGTCGGGGTTGTGTAGGTAACACGTTTTCACCTTGTGCTTCGTGTACTACAACTTGGCGATTGATGTGAACCTCTCTTCCGTCGGCCACACGTAACGGAGGATTTACCGAACGTAGAACCGGAGCTAGTGGTGCGTCGCCAGCTGGTGCCGAGTGCATGGATGGCGGGGAGTTGGAACGGGCTGATTGCACGTGGCCTTCTGGGGTCCCAGCTCTTGTTTGTTCTGCTCTTCTAGTAACAGCCATATTTGGTTACTGGGAAATGGAGTGTAATTTGTCAGCTGGTGA
>JAVKPL010007095.1:0-28241 GCA_032173675.1 Gastrolobium villosum | reverse complement strand
TGACATACATATATCATGATCATATAGGCCTTGTTCTAGAATAGTTATGTACAGGACCATGTGTTTGAGCAAGCATCATATAGGCATCCCCAAGGTACCGGGGTATGGGACACTTGGCATCAGTCCGCATAGGCCCACAGATGGAATCCACATGGAGCTCAGGTGCCAAGGGATATTTGATTCCACTGTGAAGTGCGCGCACGACGGTGCTAAAAGCGCAAAGGAAAGGCGTTATATACGCAATATATAAATATAATAAAAAGGAAAAGGAACAAGGATATGTTGAAGTGACTGTTTATGATTTTGTGCCTAGTTAATATTGTTATATTATTGGTTTTATTGCCACACTACTGGGATTATTCTCACCCCTTCGGGGCTGCTATTTTTCCAAAATGGCAGGAGGACGCAAGAGCATTTGAAGGAGTCTTATTTTGCTGTTGATTGCTGTTGCGTGGATTATCAGTGTTGCTGTTTGTTTTAATGGATAACTGTAATGATTTATGTTTTGGAACTTATGGATGACTGTAGTCTTTATCATGAATATGTTAATATTGAACTTTTGTGAACAATGACTATTTCAGAAAACCTTTATGAAAAGAATTTATGTGTTGAAAATTTTTATACGGATCTGTATGCTGCTTTGTTAGCTCATGTGACGTAACGACTCTAATTCCGCTTAGCAAACGACTCTCTTGGATGCATACAAGGGAGGGCGTTACATATATATATATATATATATATATATATATATATATATTATTTGAAATCTATTTATACTCTCTTTTTTAAGTTATAAATTATTTTTAAACTGAATTTAAATAGAAGATTTTAAAAAAAAACTAATAACTGTTTAGTGATTTCATAAAATTTTTGGGTAAAGGACTTCTCCAGTCAATGGAGATAAGTTATCTCCAGCGAGCCAAATCAAGGTATTTTTGTAATTCTAATATATTACAGGGTTATAATAGTCTTTGTAATTATAATTTTTTAATCTTATAACCCAAAACAACGTCGTTTTGAGCTCACTAAAGATAACTTTATCTCCAGTGACTGGAGAGATACTTTTCCCAAAAACTTTATACTAAAAGTTAGTCAAAAGCACACATTCAAAAAAAAGTCTCTCTCTACCATCAACTAAAAGTGTAAAATATATTCATTTTACAAGCAACATAATACATAATAAGAAATATATCTTGTTATTTTATTCAAAATATATATATATATATATATATCTATATAAAAAAAAAAAACTTAAAAAATTGTCCTAAAACAAAGTGGTGTCTCTCTCGTACACACATAACACAAAGTAGCTGGAATAAAATATGTTCTTTAAGTAGTGCGATGCTTCAAAAGCTGAAGAGTTTGAGTTTTGTTGAGAATATTATTAAATATATTGATTTTATAATGATAACCTTCCAAATGGGAATGCTAAATGGGCTTTGGAAAATTTAAAAGTTAAGAGTCTTGTTATGTGAGTTATTAGCAAAAGTGCAAACTCTTTTATTGTAGCATTTTTACGAAGTTCACGCTGATTTTTTTCAAAGTTATTTAGTCCATCCGTGCGGGCTTGCATGCATTTTACTATGAACAAAACTCTCTCTTCCTAAGCTTCAAAAACCAAAAGAAAAATAAAGGCATGTTTAAATACTGTTTTTAAAAGCAGTTTTTTTGGTTTCCGGAACAAAAAAATAAAAATATTTGTTTGATAAGATCTATTTTATAAAAGAAATTAAAAAATTATAAATATTTTTTGTTTTTAGAATCAAATTTAGAGAATATATCTGAATTGTTTTTGTTTTGTATTTTGACTTTTAATTTTAAAAAAAAATACAAAAAACACATATTTCCATAACTATTTTACAAAATAATATTAAGAATAAAAAAAATCAGAATGCAGTCAATCAGACACCAGATTCCCTCCTTCAAGATATAATTTTCTTACAGCTATTATCGCTTTGTGCTTCAATACTTAACCTTGAGTAGTTATATTTTTTATTTTTATTTTACTAATCAGTATTTCCTTTCACAACACATAATGAGTTGGAAGCTAAGCAGACTGCATTTTATGAGGCGCAAAGGCTCCCTAAAAACGCCACCTGTAAAAAGTTGCATAAACTTAGGCTAATATAAAGATAAAAAAAATTGTTTTCACCTATAAGCATTGTTTAAGTTGTACTTGTAAATATTGAGTATATATGCAACCATTTTGTTTCCTTAATTATTTTTAAAAATAAACACTTCTTTTTTATTTTTGTGCCTTGAAACGAATAAATAACATTTCCTTTTAAGCATAACACAAAAAATTTTTTTCTTTTAAGCATAAATTTTTTTCGGATCATAACTTTCCTTTTCATATGGTGTGGTGATAGTGGTTGTGGCATGGTGGTGGGGGAGGCAGCGGCGGTGGTGTAGTGATAGTAGTGGTGGCGGTGGCTTGGTGGTGGTGACGGCAATTTCAGTAGTGGTGGTGGTAATGGTGACGGTGGTGGTGGTGATGATGACATGGTGGTGGAAGTGACAACAATGGTTGCAGCGATGATAACAGTGGTTTGTGACGGTTGTGGTCATGGCGGTGTGGTTGATGGTCCTAAAAAATTAAGATCTATTGATTGTTTGAATGCTCCTTAATTCCAATTGTTTGCTCTAAAGTTATCACTTTATTCCCAAGAGCAATTTCTCGATAAATTGTGCTCGAGCAATCCTTAAGTGTAGGATTAGAGTAGTATTGAGAGCAATTTAACTTGATCAATTTTTCATAAGCTTAATAGGTTGATTGGATAAAATTAAGGAAACCAATTAATTATATTAATTGGCCGAAAATTGGGAAACCAATCAATTGGATTGATTGGATAAAATTAAGGAAACAAATTAATTAGATTAAGGAAACCAAATAATTAGATTAATTGGCTGAAATTTGGGAAACCAATCAATTGGATTGATTGGAAAAAATTAAGAAAACCAATTAATTGAATTAATTGGCTGAAATTGGGGAAACCAATCAATTGGATTGATTGGATAAAATTAAGGAAATCGCCCAATAAGATTGGGATTTTTTCTTTTGACTTGTTATTTACTACAGCAAAAGCAAAACTTGTACAAAACGAAATAAGCATGCATGGCATGGTTAAGAATGTGCAAAAGAACTAAAAAACTTAGCCGAACCATGAACAGAACTGAACTGCACTTAAAATAATCGATTTTTAAAAATTAGTTCATGAACCGAACCAGTTTTTAAAGAACCAATTCATGAACCGAATCGGTTTTTAAAACGAGTTCAAGAATCAGTCATTTTTGAACCGAACTCGTTTTTGAACCGAACCGAACTGTTTCCGAATCGAACCGAATTGGTTTAATTTTTTTTTTAAAAAAAAATTCAAAATAGAATCGACCTGAATCGGTTCCGAAGCAAACCATTTCTGAACCGAATCGAACCATTGAATGGATAAAATTAAGGAAACAAATTAATTGAATTAATTGGTTGAAATTAAGGAAACCAATTAATTGAATTAATTGGTTGAAATTAAGGAAACCATTGATGAGGGCGTTGATTTGACCTAGTCTTAGGTTAATGAGTCGCCACATCTATATATAGCCCCTCTTCTTCCTTAGTTTTATAGCTCTTTTCTTCATCTCTAATTTTCTCCACTGAAACCTTAACCAACACACACATCAGTGTGGCGGCTATCTCTCTCTTGGAATAACCAAAGGCACTACCCAATCTCTATTCTTCTCTTGAGTCTGAAGAATTGATCAAGAACACATTTGATCAGGAATAATGATTCGAACAAAGGTATCTACTTTAAATCCTAACATGTCTATTGCATGATTCATGGGTTAAACATGTTTGAAGGTGGGCAAGGTTGTTTCTTCTGCGTAAAAATTTAATTTTTCCCTCTTTTATCAAATATTCCCACTTTCCAAATCAATATTGGATGACATTCCATCCTTTGACATTCAAGAAACTATTCAACGGGTATCATCCCTTGGAAAGGTGATATGTTATGGGCCACTGAATCCCTTGCAAGAGACAATACAAAATTTTAAGAGTATGTTCACCCACTTTGAAAAAATTAAACTGAAAAAGTATCGGTGGCATGAAACTGCCTGAGTTAATCCTATTTTGAAATTAATTCCACATAGCAACATGGAATAATATAATTTTGTGGTGTGGATACGGACAATTTTACATTATCTCCCTCTTAACTATGTAATAAATGAATAGTTCAAGACACTTTATGTCAGTATATTAATTTCTCATGTTTACAAATTTTTCAATGAAAAACCAACAATTTGATTAAGCAAGTCACAGTGACAAATGAAACAGTACCATTGTGATGAAATTTACCTAAAGTGAAGCCTGACCTGTTGTACACATATTCCTGAAAATCAGACAAATGAGAAAATAATTAGTACCAAATACTAAATTATTAGCATCAGACAAATTTTTTTTGCAATAATTCAGATGCAGGAAACAAAAAAACAAAAAAATTGAAGCCAAAGTTCCCAACGACATATCTAGAAGGAATAACAAAAGGCAAAAAAATCTTATGCTTCTCAGAAACTATTTTCCTGGAAAATTAATCTTTAGCAACTGATTATGAAAGTAAAGAAAAACAAAAAGAACTGCGGAAGAAACTTAACAAATCACACAAAACAAAACCCAATTTAACCAAATTTTGTTTTTTTCTTTCTCCTCATATTCCCAAATTTCAGCAACCCAGTTGCAGAAATTCCAAACAACAGATTTCACTAACCAAACCAAAAAGAATTCAAGAAAACCAAAAGAGAACATAATCTCAAACATCCTCGAAGCAAATGATAAAAAAAATTAAAAAAAAAGAAATAAAAAAATTAAAACATCTCCAACTGTATAAGCTGGCTCCTAGATTCGTTTCCCGCTCACTCCAACGGTAAAATTTTCCGACAACAAAAGCAAACACACAAACACACATTGCAAATCACAAAAGCAAACACACAAAAGAAATAATCTTTGATCTCTCCAATTTTCCCGAGAAACTTTTCAGCTCTCCTTCGCGCTCAACACTAGTTTTTGCCATTTTTCTATTCTGCAATTCTTGTTTTTCTATTCTGCAATTCTTGTTTTTCTTGCCGTAAATGATGGCGTTGAGGGTTTTGGTGGATGCGGGTGATCCCTTGATGAGATCAAACCACCGTCTTCACAATTTCACTTTCCCTTCCACTTTCTTGAAGTGTGGAACCCAGAAGCGCGTGAGAATGACGAACGCTGACGGCGCCGGAGAATCAACAGCGACCCAGAAGCATGCGGTGAATGTGAGGGGCACCAAACGGCCGCGACGCTCCGGCGAGGATGAGGATGGGAAGCGGAAGCGGAAGCTTAATCCGAAAGAATCAATTTTTAGTAAACGAGAAGAAGAACAAGAACCCACAGTGAAGAACCAGAATCTGCCTTGTAATCTGAGGAAAAAATCGAAAGGTTCTTCAGTTAATAATGCTACTAAAGTAGTAATTAGTAATCTGAAAGAAGCTAACAAACCCACTCGTAGTTCTTCTTCTTCGGCAGCGATGATGAATAAAGTCAATTCTGATAAGGTGATATTGGGTCATCCCAACAACAAGAGGCCCGACAACAAGAGGCCCAAAGCTGTGGAGAAGAAATTATATGTATGTTGGTTATAGTTATACCCTTTTCATTATTATGTTTAATATTATTTTTGTGTTTTTTTTTGTGTTGACACTGTGAATTTAATTTTTGTGCAGGAAATTGATACCAAAAAGTCTTCAAGGGCTTCATCTAGCGAGGTTTACAAGAATATAAGGTTGGAAACTAAACACGAGGAAAAGGGAAGTGTTGATAACTTATTCTTGAAAACTAGTCATAAACTAGTTGCTCCTATTGATGTTAATAATAATAGGCAGACTTTGTCAAATTGGAGACAAATAAAAGAGGAAAGACGAGAGAGAGACAATCTTCGACTCCAAGCACGACTCCAACTTGATGAGATGAAAGACACAGCTGGTTTCGAGCACAACATGGAGGCTCAGAGAGATTTTGAGAAGCTCATTGGGTGTTCAAATATACCAATGTATTCCTTTCTTGTTCTCTATGAATAATAAAAGTTTAGTTCATTTTTTCTGATGTTATGCTTTCTTGATTGAGAACTTATTTACTGCTTGAATTTAGCTTCGAGTAAATTGAAGTAAATATTATATTTTTTCTATTCTTTTATAAATTAAGGACAACACTATTATTAAACTCAATAATTTCTTTCCTTGTGGACATGCTAATAGCACAAGATGAAATATTTGGACCTATGATGGCACTTTCTAAGTTTAAGTATGTCCATCTTATATTCTATTTCACTATCTTAACATAAAAAAAGTTTGTGATTTCACAGGTGAATGTTGAATTAAGTATGGTATATGTACAAGAGGACCATTAATGAATCAATTAAGAAAGCCAACAACACCAGATATGGCCTAGCATCAGGGATTGTGACCAAGAACTTAGATATTGCAAACACTGTCTCAAGGTCCATCCGTGCAGGCATCTTTTGGATCAACTTAGATGTTGCAACACCTACTTGGAATTCTTCTTTGGCTTTGAAACTTTCAGTTGCGGGTGCTTGTGAGAACTAAATATAAACATCATTTGGATCAATAACTTCAGTTTTTTTTTTCTTTCTTTTGGATGCTGAACAATATAAGTTTTAACATCATCTCGGTAATTAAATAAATTTGTACACTTATGAGCTTGTGTGATGTTGAACCACTCCTCAATAATAAGATGCCAAAAAAGGAAAGGAAGAATGGGGAAAAAAAGTTGTGATAGTTTTGTTGCACTTCCTAGCTATTTGATATCAATGGAACATGTATGTAATTGCCAGCGTCACTAGCATAAGAAAGTAAGCAATTCTTTGATCAATTGCAGTACCTGCGATAAATGAAACAAGATTTAATTAAAAAAATTAGAAACAAGGAGGAAGTTTATTACTTCATAAATTAAGAAAAATGAGGAAAGAAAAAAAGCACTTCAAGAAATGAGATAGTATTGAATAAGATAACATTCAACACCTCATGTAATACTATTGAATTTTGAGAAACTTGGTAATCTACAAGACAAAGCACTTCAAGAAATTGACCAATAGATTTTATTTTTTCATCAGAAGGATCTCCGAAATTCGGAATGATCACTCCTATTATTCAGTAAATGGTTACTTATCACACCATAATGCACATGTAAATCTCCAATTACACTAAATCATCTAATTGTATACACATAATTGATTTTTACTCTCAGGTAGAAAAATTGGAGCAAATACAGTTTCACATGGCATCAGAAAACAACATATATATGTTCAACAAGAAACTCACGATAACAAAAGGTGGTTTAGAGCTGCTAGCATCTGCTGCAAACATCCTTGATTTCTCCCAAACTCATACCAGCTAAAGTTTAACAAACATAAAAGATGAGCACTTAATCTTTGTAATGTTTTCAAACACAAACGTAGATAGGGATATAGAACACAATGATGAAACCTATCTACATTTACAACACAAAGGTGTCATTTTCGCAAACAATTAATCATTTCAAATATTTTACATAGTTTATATTAACAAATATAGATGAAACCACTCATTTAGTCATCTTATATCTCTGCCAAAAAATATAATGGATATTAAAAATATTTCTATCACAAATAACTACAACCCAGAATGAAAAGCCTGAATTTTTCTGCTGCCCACTTCTAAATTAAAAAATAAGGGTGACCCATTGACCTCAGTGGCATCAAACCTATAACAACTTAATACAATTAAAAACAACTCTTCAAGAAATAGACATGTATTTGTACTTGGATTATCACAAATAACTAGAACCCAGAATCAAATGCCTGGTTTAGCCTATACTTCTTGCATTACTGTGCTCTCAAAAGCCCAGTCTTTAGCCTATACTTCCTCACATAGATTCTTCAATTCTCTATGTTCAGATCCTGAACTTCCTACACAAAATGCTGAATCTATAAATCTTTTCCCAACAAACTAAAGTTTGTTTATCATAACACTAATAATCTAAATGATAATGACACCCACTTATACAGTGCAGTGTAATAAGATTTATATCATTCCAGCAGAATCATCGATCTATACTCTTGAAGGTTTAGTCTCAAGAGTCTTCTATAGTACACGAATATGCGAGCGATACTCTTTATTTTAAAAGTAAAGAGTCTTGTTATTTGAGTTATTAGCAAAAGTGCAAACTCTTTTATTGTAGCATTTTTACGAAGTTCACGCTGATTTTTTTCAAAGTTATTTAGTCCATCCGTGCGGGCTTGCATGCATTTTACTATGAACAAAACTCTCTCTTCCTAAGCTTCAAAAACCAAAAGAAAAATAAAGGCATGTTTAAATACTGTTTTTAAAAGCAGTTTTTTTGGTTTCCGGAACAAAAAAATAAAAATATTTGTTTGATAAGATCTATTTTATAAAAGAAATTAAAAAATTATAAATATTTTTTGTTTTTAGAATCAAATTTAGAGAATATATCTGAATTTTTTTTGTTTTGTATTTTGACTTTTAATTTTAAAAAAAAATACAAAAAACACATATTTCCATAACTATTTTACAAAATAATATTAAGATTAAAAAAAATCAGAATGCAGTCAATCAGACACCAGATTCCCTCCTTCAAGATATAATTTTCTTACAACTATTATCGCTTTGTGCTTCAATACTTAACCTTGAGTAGTTATATCTTTTATTTTTATTTTACTAATCAGTATTTCCTTTCACAACACATAATGAGTTGGAAGCTAAGCAGACTGCATTTTATGAGGGGCAAAGGCTCCCTAAAAACGTCACTTGTAAAAAGTTGCATAAACTTAGTCTTGCGAATAACTTTCCTTTTAAGCATAAATTTTTTTCTTATCATAACTTTCCTTTTCATATGGTGTGGTGATAGTGGTTGTGGCATGGTGGTGGGGGAGGCAGCGGCGGTGGTGTAGTGATAGTAGTGGTGGCGGTGGCTTGGTGGTGGTGACGGCAATTTCAGTAGTGGTGGTGGTAATGGTGACGGTGGTGGTGGTGATGATGACATGGTGGTGGAAGTGACAACAATGGTTGCAGCGATGATAACAGTGGTTTGTGACGGTTGTGGTCATGGCGGTGTGGTTGATGGTCCTAAAAAATTAAGATCTATTGATTGTTTGAATGCTCCTTAATTCCAATTGTTTGCTCTAAAGTTATCACTTTATTCCCAAGAGCAATTTCTCGATAAATTGTGCTCGAGCAATCCTTAAGTCTAGGATTAGAGTAGTATTGAGAGCAATTTAACTTGATCAATTTTTCATAAGCTTAATAGGTTGATTGGATAATGTAACAGCCCGTTGTACACCGGTATTGTTAACATTGATTATGATATTAAGCGCAGTTACAATCACAGTGATTGGGTTAATTAAATTACGGGCAAATTTTTGTTTTATCATATTCCTTTTCTTACATCAATACATTTTCCGTAATCAATTGAATCCACACTATAATTGTAAATGCAATTTGCGGAATCATACATTTTACTAACATCATTAATCCTCCTTTTTATTCAATTCATTTAAACTCACCATCTTACTCTCACATTTTACCAAGTTGTAGTCCTTTACGTTATCTACGCGTGGTTTCAAACCACGTATCATTTGGAGTTCTACCCATCAAGTTAAGCCCCTTTCTTTTAGTCTAGAAAAACCTGAATTTTCGCAAATTACACTGTGGTAATCGATTACCAGTGGGTGGTAATCGATTACCACCTGTCAAAAATGAGGCAGTAGCCAAATTTTGACCTCCTCTGTTCTGGTAATCGATTACCAACTTTGGGTAATTGATTACCACACATGGTAATCGATTACCAAAGCTCAGTAATCGATTACCAGTGAAGACAGTAGCCAATTTTCGTCCCCTGTTGCATGGTAATCGATTACCATGCTTGGGTAATCGATTACTATGCAGCAAAAATGACAGATTACAGCATTTTAAGCCCAAGAAAGGTTGTGTAATCCATCCCTAACCCCTTGGTACTCCACACAACACTTAAACACATCCTAATGTAGGCTCTAGGCCCTTCCATCATGCAATTTCCTTAAAACATACATCATTTACAAAGTCCTCAAAGTAATGGCCATTTACATACAAATATGGACCATTTTTACAACATGAATACCAAGACTTCAAAGGCAATGAATGTGGCAATGGACAAGTCCCATGCTCACTCAAAATATACAGTTATCCATGTCATGAACAATAAACCATAAACAAGACTTAGTATACAATCATGAACACTACAAAAAGCATGGAAATAACATCATGCAATATGTTCATGACCTAAGTCTCAAAATACTAATGTCATGCTATGTGCAATCATAGTCCTCCTCCAAAATGTCATGCAATCCCAATGCACCGCATGCCAATCCAATGTCCACTATACGGGCTTCTTGCCCGAAGCTCCTCCCGGCTCATAGTGACCTGAAATGTGGTCCCCCAAACACGGGGTGAGATATACGGATATATCTCAGTAAACCAATGGAGCTAGAGGCTCTCTCCACTCCATGGCTCACTAAAATGTATAAATATGACATCATGTAATATGCAAGCAATACAATATCACCATCCAACTGGAGACACCCAAGAACATCCACGCATGGATTCATGTTCGAGGACTCCATCATATAACTCCCGAGACAATCCTAGAGCTTCTCCCATGGTTGAGAAAACTCCATGGCCAACCCAACCGGAACTCCTCAAGAGACCTATCCGGCGGATGTCCCACGTTTGGCTCATCCTGGTGCCGCTCCCATGAGTCGACCCCATGGCATTCCAACTGGTATTTCGCCATCGAAATGATCCAGCGGATGTCCAAACCCAACACACGTCAACTGGCCAGTGACCAAACAATTTTCACAAAAATCCAAGCAATATGCATACAAGCACACAATCACACCATGTCATAACCACATAATCCAACCACAACCTTCCACTAGGTGTGGTGGAGCACACTAGGGATTAAACCCAAGTTCCAAGGGTTTACCTCAACACTTAGCCAATCCGTTCCAAACGTATGCTCCAATCAACCTTTCACAATCACGTCCGTGTGAGGCACCCTACAACAATCATCAAATCCAAATTACACCAAAACTCATTTTTCATGAAAATTCCTCAAATTTTCCTAAGTTAAAAACCTATCTTTTTCACCAAAAATTATCATAGCATTTCTAGCTTACAAGCATGATTCTAAGGCCTTTTCATCTAATAGCATTTTTCCATTTGGGCTCTCTATCATCACACATCTAAAATCAAAGGTTTAGAGCATAAATTCCTAGATCTATGAAATCAATCACAAAAATACCACAAATATACTCACAATGTGTTGTATGATCAGCACCAAGGCTTCACTAAACCAAGGGAAAACCAAAAGCTCCAAGAAACTCCAAGAACACTATGGGTCGGATCTGATTTTTGCCAAAAAACGCAGCCAAGAGATGGATTCAAGGTTTCTAAGTGTTACCAATGGATCTAGAAGGTTGTTTACAATAGATTTCGACACCAAAATCAAGCGATTTGGTGAAGAATAGAGAAAATGATGAAATGGAGAAGAGAAGGGTGTTTGTGTTCTTTCTACACAGGGGGCGCGCGAGAATGAAGAAGAAAAGGAAGGAAAGAAAGAAGAAAAAGAGGTGGGGGCCAAGTGACTTCGGTCACACGGGTCCCACACGCGATCTAACTTTAACCCCGATAAAATTTCCGATCATAAATTCTTAATCTACATATTTTTCCAGTCCATGACATATTTTTATTTCTCCAAAATATTGATAAAATTTCACACCTATCGGTACACTCACACCTCAGTATTTATCACTTAAACAATCACTATTCATCAATTTTTCCCAAATTTGCCTATTCACTCAATTTTCCGCCCTGATTCCATTTCCAGTATTATTTTTGTCATATGAATTCTCTAACTCAATATTTAAGCCTCAGAACACACGGTTGGCAAATTACCATTTTGCCCTTTTTGCCCATTTTGGCCATAATCCTTGGATTTTCACTAATCCACCAACTTTCATTTCACAATATAATATAAAAATTCACATTTAAATATATGAGGTGTTATATTCACCCCACCTTTTAGAAATTTTGTCCGCAAAATTAAATCATACCTGCTCGCTAACTCAGGATACAGCCGGAGAATCTCGTCCTCCCGCTCCCAAGTAGCCTCCTCAGGTGTGCGGCCTTCCCACTGAATCTTCAGCATGGGAATCACTTTACTTCTCAATCGCTTTTCACTGCGATCCAATACTGCAATAGGACCAATGGGAGTCTTCAAGTTCTCCCTGATCTCAATATTATCCGGCATCACCACATGTGATTCATCCGGAACATAACGTCGCAACTGCGACACATGAAAAACATCATGTAAATTAGACAACTGAGGGGGTAAGGCAAGCTGATAGGCCACCAATCCTACTCTTTTCATAATTTGATATGGCCCAATGAACCGTGGACTCAGCTTCCTCACACCCAACGCACGGCCAACACCTGTGACCGGAGATAACCGTACAAAAACGTGGTCACCTTCCTCAAATTCCAGCGGTCTATGCTTATTGTCATAATAGCTCTTCTGCCGATTCTGTGCCTGTTTCAATTTTTCTCTGATCATTTCAATTTGCACTGTTGTTTCCTGCACAAAATCCGGACCAAATCTTTCTTTATCGCCTACCTCAGTCCAACAAGTGGGCGTACGACACCTCCTGCCATACAAAACCTCATATGGTGCCATACCCAGACTGGAATGAAAACTGTTATTATAAGAAAACTCCACCAGTGGTAAGTACCTATCCCAGGCATTACCCTGTTCCAGTGTGCAAGCCCTCAGCATATCCTCAAGGGTCTGTATGGTCCTCTCAGTCTGACCATCAGTCTGCGGGTGATAAGCAGTGCTCAGTCGAAGCTGAGTGCCAAAAGCCTGCTGCAAAGCTCCCCAAAATCGTGAAGTAAACTTCGGGTCCCGATCACTCACAATGCTAATCGGTATCCCATGGAGTCTAACAATCTCCTTTACATACAGTGTAGCCAACTTCTCTGTGGTATAATCCACTCGTACTGGTAGAAAATGTGCAGACTTCGTGAGTCGGTCCACAATAACCCAAATTGAATCATAACCAGCTTGAGTTCGCGGCAATCCCACAACAAAATCCATTGAAATACTCTCCCATTTCCATTCTGGTATATCCAGCGGCTGAAGTAGTCCAGCAGGTTTCTGATGCTCTATTTTCACTTTCTGACACACCAAGCACTTAGATACGTACTCGGCAACATCCCTTTTCATCCCAGGCCACCAGAACTTAACTTTCAAATCTTGGTACATTTTTGTGGCACCTGGGTGGATAGCATATTGACCCTTGTGGGCCTCAGTCATAACTTCCTCTGCAAGTTCCTTGGGCACAACAATCCTGCCCTGATATAATAATAGTCCCTGTTCATTAACAGATATGCCACTCTGGCCTTTCAAATACTTTATACTTTCATTGCGAATCTGAGTCTCTTTAATTTTCTCGTGCAGCTCATTCTCAATCCGAGTCAACTCCATATCACACATTCTTCCAGCAAAGAAATCCGTTATTTTCATGTCACGGAATTGCTCAATAACTTCATTATCCCACATCATCATATGAGATAAGTTAACAGACTTCCTACTCAATGCATCGGCCACAACATTAGCCTTTCCTGGGTGATATTTCAGCTCAAAATCATAATCTTTCAAAAATTCAACCCATCTACGTTGTCTCATATTCAGCTCCTTCTGATCAAACAAATATTTCAAGCTTTTATGGTCGCTGAACACAACAAATTTCATCCCATACAGAAAGTGCCTCCAGATTTTCAAGGCAAACACAATAGCAGCCAGTTCCAAGTCGTGCGTCGGATAATTTTCTTCATGTGGCCTTAACTGCCTAGACGCGTAATGTAACATCCCACATAATTAGTAAAATACATAGGTGTTAAAATGAGATAGATGCATGCGTATGTTTGATGGCTTGCGAATTGTTTTACCTTTATCATTGGATGAGACTAAGGTAAGTATTTAAATTAAATCATAGGAGGGTGCATATGTAGGCATGTGAAATTTATTAAAATCATATGTGTAATTTGAGTGTGTGTTAGAAGGCTTTAGTGTTTATTGGACTTTGGAAGTGGGCTAGGGTGTGTGGACTTGTCACTATTGGACTTGTGTGATTGGGTTCTTTGTGTGTGTGGCCATTGGCCCAAGGAGGCTTTTGGGTCAATCATGTTCAGCCCAAAGTTAAACCCACACTTATCCCCCTAAGCCTTGTCCAACAAGGTGTCTTGTGTATCAAGAAACTTTCACATGGCAAGAGTAATTCCCACTCATTCTTGCGCAAAAGAGACTTAGAAAATCTGCCAACTTTCCCTTCATGACCGCCACCTCACACCTAGCTTGTGCACCAATTGATTTCAACTTCATTGCCTGGAAGACACATGTACTCCTTAGCACTATTTTGGGCTGCATTCTTCTTCATTTTAGGCGCACATGGAGGGGTCTTGCATCAGATTTTTATGACACAAAATCTGCCTTTGAGTGTTGACTTGGAGAACCACCTTACACCTTCCATCATGAGGCTGAAATGTGCAGATTTCTGCATGCTTTTGGCAGTCCATCATGAACCAAATCTGTCCTTGCTTCCACATGCATCAAAAGAAGGGTTTTTGGGCTGCATCTCCCTCATCATATGCGCACAAGGACAGCTCCAAAGCAGATTTTTGGGCTGCCACAAAGCTGTCTTGCTTGTGGACTTAGAGAACCCTCTTACATGTGCTCATGATGACACCTCCTTTCCACTCCACCTTGTGCGCATAGCTTGCTTGATGATGTTAAAAATTCTGACTTGGTAAGACAATATTCAGATCTGAACCTTCCCCCTTTTCACTTCCTTGCATATGCATAGAGTAACCAAGAAGCAAACCTTTGCTTGTTCAAACCTTGTGTGCAGTCCCACCTTCACAAGAAACCAGAAATTTCATGATGTTTCATCATTGCAACTCCTCCTCACTTCTCTTTAAGTTATGCGCACACATGAGGGGGCTGTCCTCATTTTACATTCAGCCAAGTTCCTTCCTCATTTCCTCCCTCTCTAGCCGTGACTACAAGCCCTCTTGGAGAAAGAAAAACCTTGGTAACTTACCTTCCCTCACACTCTCAAACCGTGGCTCAAGAACACCAAGCAAGTGTAAGTTTTTCTCCTCACTTTCCCTCACTGTCCAGCCTTGCTCTCAACCTTGGAAGCTGTCCAAGATTGTCCCTCCTTACCATTTATGCGCATAGATCATCTCCTAGGAAGTGTGGACTTGTTGTTGGTAGAACTTGAAAGGTGTGGTGTGTGAGCAAGAAGTGTGTGCTACAAGAGGTAAGCCTAGAACTTAGACCTCTTCATTGTGTGTGACCATGTGTGTGCATGAGATGCCCCCTTGAATATGTTTTGTCTTGGATTCTTGATTGAGCATGGTTAAAGTATAAGGATGGAGCTATTCTATGATGACTTGTATGCATGAGTTATAGAATGAGAAGGGTGTTTGAGTTCTTTCTACACAGGGGGCGCGCGAGAATGAAGAAGAAAAGGAAGGAAAGAAAGAAGAAAAAGAGGTGGGGGCCAAGTGACTTCGGTCACACGGGTCCCACACGCGATCTAACTTTAACCCCGATAAAATTTCCGATCATAAATTCTTAATCTACATATTTTTCCAGTCCATGACATATTTTTATTTCTCCAAAATATTGATAAAATTTCACACCTATCGGTACACTCACACCTCAGTATTTATCACTTAAACAATCACTATTCATCAATTTTTCCCAAATTTGCCTATTCACTCAATTTTCCGCCCTGATTCCATTTCCAGTATTATTTTTGTCATATGAATTCTCTAACTCAATATTTAAGCCTCAGAACACCCACCAACTTTCATTTCACAATATAATATAAAAATTCACATTTAAATATATGAGGTGTTATAGATAAAATTAAGGAAACCAATTAATTATATTAATTGGCCGAAAATTGGGAAACCAATCAATTGGATTGATTGGATAAAATTAAGGAAACAAATTAATTAGATTAAGGAAACCAAATAATTAGATTAATTGGCTGAAATTTGGGAAACCAATCAATTGGATTGATTGGAAAAAATTAAGAAAACCAATTAATTGAATTAATTGGCTGAAATTGGGGAAACCAATCAATTGGATTGATTGGATAAAATTAAGGAAATCGCCCAATAAGATTGGGATTTTTTCTTTTGACTTGTTATTTACTACAGCAAAAGCAAAACTTGTACAAAACGAAATAAGCATGCATGGCATGGTTAAGAATGTGCAAAAGAACTAAAAAACTTAGCCGAACCATGAACAGAACTGAACTGCACTTAAAATAATCGATTTTTAAAAATTAGTTCATGAACCGAACCAGTTTTTAAAGAACCAATTCATGAACCGAATCGGTTTTTAAAACGAGTTCAAGAATCAGTCATTTTTGAACCGAACTCGTTTTTGAACCGAACCGAACTGTTTCCGAATCGAACCGAATTGGTTTAATTTTTTTTTTTAAAAAAAAAATTCAAAATAGAATCGACCTGAATCGGTTCCGAAGCAAACCATTTCTGAACCGAATCGAACCATTGAATGGATAAAATTAAGGAAACAAATTAATTGAATTAATTGGTTGAAATTAAGGAAACCAATTAATTGAATTAATTGGTTGAAATTAAGGAAACCATTGATGAGGGCGTTGATTTGACCTAGTCTTAGGTTAATGAGTCGCCACATCTATATATAGCCCCTCTTCTTCCTTAGTTTTATAGCTCTTTTCTTCATCTCTAATTTTCTCCACTGAAACCTTAACCAACACACACATCAGTGTGGCGGCTATCTCTCTCTTGGAATAACCAAAGGCACTACCCAATCTCTATTCTTCTCTTGAGTCTGAAGAATTGATCAAGAACACATTTGATCAGGAATAATGATTCGAACAAAGGTATCTACTTTAAATCCTAACATGTCTATTGCATGATTCATGGGTTAAACATGTTTGAAGGTGGGCAAGGTTGTTTCTTCTGCGTAAAAATTTAATTTTTCCCTCTTTTATCAAATATTCCCACTTTCCAAATCAATATTGGATGACATTCCATCCTTTGACATTCAAGAAACTATTCAACGGGTATCATCCCTTGGAAAGGTGATATGTTATGGGCCACTGAATCCCTTGCAAGAGACAATACAAAATTTTAAGACTATGTTCACCCACTTTGAAAAAATTAAACTGAAAAAGTATCGGTGGCATGAAACTGCCTGAGTTAATCCTATTTTGAAATTAATTCCACATAGCAACATGGAATAATATAATTTTGTGGTGTGGATACGGACAATTTTACATTATCTCCCTCTTAACTATGTAATAAATGAATAGTTCAAGACACTTTATGTCAGTATATTAATTTCTCATGTTTACAAATTTTTCAATGAAAAACCAACAATTTGATTAAGCAAGTCACAGTGACAAATGAAACAGTACCATTGTGATGAAATTTACCTAAAGTGAAGCCTGACCTGTTGTACACATATTCCTGAAAATCAGACAAATGAGAAAATAATTAGTACCAAATACTAAATTATTAGCATCAGACAAATTTTTTTTGCAATAATTCAGATGCAGGAAACAAAAAAACAAAAAAATTGAAGCCAAAGTTCCCAACGACATATCTAGAAGGAATAACAAAAGGCAAAAAAATCTTATGCTTCTCAGAAACTATTTTCCTGGAAAATTAATCTTTAGCAACTGATTATGAAAGTAAAGAAAAACAAAAAGAACTGCGGAAGAAACTTAACAAATCACACAAAACAAAACCCAATTTAACCAAATTTTGTTTTTTTCTTTCTCCTCATATTCCCAAATTTCAGCAACCCAGTTGCAGAAATTCCAAACAACAGATTTCACTAACCAAACCAAAAAGAATTCAAGAAAACCAAAAGAGAACATAATCTCAAACATCCTCGAAGCAAATGATAAAAAAAATTAAAAAAAAAGAAATAAAAAAATTAAAACATCTCCAACTGTATAAGCTGGCTCCTAGATTCGTTTCCCGCTCACTCCAACGGTAAAATTTTCCGACAACAAAAGCAAACACACAAACACACATTGCAAATCACAAAAGCAAACACACAAAAGAAATAATCTTTGATCTCTCCAATTTTCCCGAGAAACTTTTCAGCTCTCCTTCGCGCTCAACACTAGTTTTTGCCATTTTTCTATTCTGCAATTCTTGTTTTTCTATTCTGCAATTCTTGTTTTTCTTGCCGTAAATGATGGCGTTGAGGGTTTTGGTGGATGCGGGTGATCCCTTGATGAGATCAAACCACCGTCTTCACAATTTCACTTTCCCTTCCACTTTCTTGAAGTGTGGAACCCAGAAGCGCGTGAGAATGACGAACGCTGACGGCGCCGGAGAATCAACAGCGACCCAGAAGCATGCGGTGAATGTGAGGGGCACCAAACGGCCGCGACGCTCCGGCGAGGATGAGGATGGGAAGCGGAAGCGGAAGCTTAATCCGAAAGAATCAATTTTTAGTAAACGAGAAGAAGAACAAGAACCCACAGTGAAGAACCAGAATCTGCCTTGTAATCTGAGGAAAAAATCGAAAGGTTCTTCAGTTAATAATGCTACTAAAGTAGTAATTAGTAATCTGAAAGAAGCTAACAAACCCACTCGTAGTTCTTCTTCTTCGGCAGCGATGATGAATAAAGTCAATTCTGATAAGGTGATATTGGGTCATCCCAACAACAAGAGGCCCGACAACAAGAGGCCCAAAGCTGTGGAGAAGAAATTATATGTATGTTGGTTATAGTTATACCCTTTTCATTATTATGTTTAATATTATTTTTGTGTTTTTTTTTGTGTTGACACTGTGAATTTAATTTTTGTGCAGGAAATTGATACCAAAAAGTCTTCAAGGGCTTCATCTAGCGAGGTTTACAAGAATATAAGGTTGGAAACTAAACACGAGGAAAAGGGAAGTGTTGATAACTTATTCTTGAAAACTAGTCATAAACTAGTTGCTCCTATTGATGTTAATAATAATAGGCAGACTTTGTCAAATTGGAGACAAATAAAAGAGGAAAGACGAGAGAGAGACAATCTTCGACTCCAAGCACGACTCCAACTTGATGAGATGAAAGACACAGCTGGTTTCGAGCACAACATGGAGGCTCAGAGATTTTGAGAAGCTCATTGGGTGTTCAAATATACCAATGTATTCCTTTCTTGTTCTCTATGAATAATAAAAGTTTAGTTCATTTTTTCTGATGTTATGCTTTCTTGATTGAGAACTTATTTACTGCTTGAATTTAGCTTCGAGTAAATTGAAGTAAATATTATATTTTTTCTATTCTTTTATAAATTAAGGACAACACTATTATTAAACTCAATAATTTCTTTCCTTGTGGACATGCTAATAGCACAAGATGAAATATTTGGACCTATGATGGCACTTTCTAAGTTTAAGTATGTCCATCTTATATTCTATTTCACTATCTTAACATAAAAAAAGTTTGTGATTTCACAGGTGAATGTTGAATTAAGTATGGTATATGTACAAGAGGACCATTAATGAATCAATTAAGAAAGCCAACAACACCAGATATGGCCTAGCATCAGGGATTGTGACCAAGAACTTAGATATTGCAAACACTGTCTCAAGGTCCATCCGTGCAGGCATCTTTTGGATCAACTTAGATGTTGCAACACCTACTTGGAATTCTTCTTTGGCTTTGAAACTTTCAGTTGCGGGTGCTTGTGAGAACTAAATATAAACATCATTTGGATCAATAACTTCAGTTTTTTTTTCTTTCTTTTGGATGCTGAACAATATAAGTTTTAACATCATCTCGGTAATTAAATAAATTTGTACACTTATGAGCTTGTGTGATGTTGAACCACTCCTCAATAATAAGATGCCAAAAAAGGAAAGGAAGAATGGGGAAAAAAAGTTGTGATAGTTTTGTTGCACTTCCTAGCTATTTGATATCAATGGAACATGTATGTAATTGCCAGCGTCACTAGCATAAGAAAGTAAGCAATTCTTTGATCAATTGCAGTACCTGCGATAAATGAAACAAGATTTAATTAAAAAAATTAGAAACAAGGAGGAAGTTTATTACTTCATAAATTAAGAAAAATGAGGAAAGAAAAAAAGCACTTCAAGAAATGAGATAGTATTGAATAAGATAACATTCAACACCTCATGTAATACTATTGAATTTTGAGAAACTTGGTAATCTACAAGACAAAGCACTTCAAGAAATTGACCAATAGATTTTATTTTTTCATCAGAAGGATCTCCGAAATTCGGAATGATCACTCCTATTATTCAGTAAATGGTTACTTATCACACCATAATGCACATGTAAATCTCCAATTACACTAAATCGTCTAATTGTATACACATAATTGATTTTTACTCTCAGGTAGAAAAATTGGAGCAAATACAGTTTCACATGGCATCAGAAAACAACATATATATGTTCAACAAGAAACTCACGATAACAAAAGGTGGTTTAGAGCTGCTAGCATCTGCTGCAAACATCCTTGATTTCTCCCAAACTCATACCAGCTAAAGTTTAACAAACATAAAAGATGAGCACTTAATCTTTGTAATGTTTTCAAACACAAACGTAGATAGGGATATAGAACACAATGATGAAACCTATCTACATTTACAACACAAAGGTGTCATTTTCGCAAACAATTAATCATTTCAAATATTTTACATAGTTTATATTAACAAATATAGATACCACTCATTTAGTCATCTTATATCTCTGCCAAAAAATATAATGGATATTAAAAATATTTCTATCACAAATAACTACAACCCAGAATGAAAAGCCTGAATTTTTCTGCTGCCCACTTCTAAATTAAAAAATAAGGGTGACCCATTGACCTCAGTGGCATCAAACCTATAACAACTTAATACAATTAAAAACAACTCTTCAAGAAATAGACATGTATTTGTACTTGGATTATCACAAATAACTAGAACCCAGAATCAAATGCCTGGTTTAGCCTATACTTCTTGCATTACTGTGCTCTCAAAAGCCCAGTCTTTAGCCTATACTTCCTCACATAGATTCTTCAATTCTCTATGTTCAGATCCTGAACTTCCTACACAAAATGCTGAATCTATAACAAGAGAGTCGTTTGCTAAGCGGAATTAGAGTCGTTAATGTCACATGAGCTAACAAAGATTCTCATATATAACTTCAAATCCGAAAAACGTTTCTACAATTCTTATCACTTCTGTTTGGACGATAAAAAAATTTCGAGTGATTTAGAAAGAGCACGTTGAGGGCTTCGCGTGCATATAAAATAATAGTAAATCAGAGTTCGTTTGCTCATAAAAACACCTCCCGTAAGGTGCACTGTAAAAATTTCAGCACTTAAGTCTTTTAAAAATTCCTTTCACAAGCGTTTTCCAAAAATAGCCGCTGTTCGTAAAGTTCAAGATAAAATAAAGATGATAAGGTCTACAGTCATCCAAGAGTACCAAAACATTAAACATTACAGTCATCCAATCAATCAAACAGCAACAGTGATAATCCATGCATCAGCAAGCAACAGCAAAACATCACTCCTTCAAATGCTTTTACGTCCTCCTGCCATTTTGGAAAAATAGCAGCCCCGAAGGGGTGAGAATAATCCCAGTAGTGTGGCAACAAAACCAGTAATATAACAGTATTAACTAGGCACAAAATCATAAACAGTCACTTCAACATATCCTTGTTCCTTTTCCTTTTTCCTTTTCATCATATTCATATATATAGCGCATATAACGCCTTTCCCTTTCATCATATTCATATATTGCGTATATAACGCCTTTCCTTTGCGCTTTTAGCACCGTCGTGCGCGCACTTCACAGTGGAATCAAATATACCTTGGCACCTGAGCTCCATGTGGATTCCAACTGTGGGCCTATGCGGACTGATGCCAAGTGTCCCATACCCCGGTACCTTGGGGATGCCTATATGATGCTTGCTCAAACACATGGTCCTGTACATAACTATTCTAAAAAGCAAGACCTATATGCTCTTGGTACATGCATGCCATGCTATGCTTTCACACACAAAACGTACAAAAATGCGGTATGATGTAAGGTGCATGCTTATATACCTTTCATATAGCCATCACGGCACATATACTTTTCATATGCGTTATGCTGCCACATAACGTCTTTACCTCATAATCATATAGCCATCACGGCACATTTTTGGCAGTTTCCTTTCATCATAAGGAACATAATACTTTTACGGAATATGGAGCATCATGTCACAATTTTATACCAGTAGTCAATAGTCACATTAGGTAATATCGCCTGACACTTACCTTGTGTGCCTTAAACAATACCAAACAGCAGCGAAGTATCTCACTTCTTAAGCGCACCTAAATCAATTACAACCAATCATTTACAGCGGCGATTTACAGCAGAAACAGTGAGCATACAGCAGTGTTTTACAGTGGAAAACAGTGAGCATACAGCAGTGTTTTACAGCAGAAAAACAGTGAGCATACAGCAGCGTTTTACAGCAGAAAACAGTGACGTTTTCCTTAAAAACAGTGAGCAGAAACAGTGACGTTTTACTTAAAAACAGTGGACAGAAACAGTGACGTTTTACTTAAAAACAGTGGACAGAAACAGTGACGTTTTACAGCAGAAAAACAGTAGCACCTTACAGCAGAAACAGTGACCATTTTCAAACAGAAACAGTGGCACTTTGGACCTCAAAACAGTGGCATAACAGTGGCATTAGACAGTGGCAGAAACAGTGGCATTTGAACATCAAAATAGTGACATAAGTAGTGGTTTTTGTGCATCAAAACAGTGGCATGAATGGTACATTTGAACATCCAAAACAGTGACATTAGTGGTGATATTTGAACATTGAAACAGTGGCATAATTGGTGGTTTTTGAGCATTAAAACAGTGGCATAAATCATGATTCTTGGACATTAAAACAGTGGCACAAATAGTGGTGTTTGAACATCAATATGGTGGTTATTTTATGCAGAAACAGTGGCTCATTAAGTACTAAAACAGTGAGTATTTTTGGTGCAAAACAGTGACATATGTGGCATCAAAACAGTGAGCATTTCATGTAGAAACAGTGGCACATTATGGACTAAAACAGTGAGTATTTTATGCAGAAACAGTGGCATGTGAGGCACTAGAACAGTGAGTATTGTGTGCAGAAACAGTGGCATCAAATTGGTGATCTTGTGAAACCGAAACAGTGGCATATGCATCCTCAAAACAGTGGCACTTTTATACAAAACAGTGGCATCAAGATGGTGCTCTTGTAAAACTGAAACAGTGGCCTATTCATCCTCAAACAGTGGCACATTCATAGAGAAACAGTGGCATATATATCCTCAAAACAGTGGCATATTCATACAAAAACAGTGGCATTAACTTAAGCATAACCATGAGACTTTCATTCCATAACTTATGCATACAAATCATCAAGAAATAGCTCCATCCTTATACTTTAACCATGCTCATTCTTGAATCCAATGCAAGACAGAATCAAGGAGATATTCAAGAACACACATGATACACACAATGAAAGAGGTCTAAGTTCTAGGCTTACCTCTTGTAGCACACACTTCTTGCTCACACACCACACCTTTCTAGTTCTACCAACAACAAGTCCACACTTCCTAGGAGATGATCTATGCGCATAAATGGTGAGGAGGACAATCTTGGACAGCTTCCAAGGGTGAGTACCAAGGCTGAACAGTGAGGGGGAAAAGAAACTAACACTTCACTTGTGTCTTAGTCCACGGTTTGATGGTGAGGGAAGGAGAGAGTTGGCTTAGTCTTTCTTCCTCCTATGGTTCTTGCAATGTTCAGCTAGAGTGTGAGGGAGAGGGGAAGGAGTTGGCTGCACATGTAAATGGGAACAGCCCCCTCTTGTGCGCATAACTTAAAGGAAAAGTGAGGAGGGGTTGCAATGATGCAACATTATGGCAAAATCTGGTTTCTTGTGAAGGTGGGACTGCACACTTGGTCAAAACAAGCAAGGGGTTGCTTCTAATATACACTATGTACATGCAAAGAGGTGAGGGAAAGTTGTCATCATGAGCACATGTAAGAGGGTTCACTAAGTCAACAAGCAAGACAGCTTTGTGGCAGCCAAAAATCTGATTTGAAGCTGCCCTTGTGCGCATATGATGAGGAGGTTGCAGCCCCAAAATCCTTCCTTTGTAGCATGTGGGGGCAAGGGACAGATTTGGCTCATGATGGACTGCCAAAAGCATGCAGAAATCTACACATTTCAGCCTCATGATGGAAGGTGTAAGGTGGTTCTCCAAGTCAACAAGTTAGGCAGTTTTGTGTCATAGAAAAATCTGATCTATGACCCCTCCATGTGCGCCTAAAATGAAGAAGAATGCAGCCCAAAATCATGCTAAGGAGTACATGTGTCTTCCATGCAATGAAGTTGAAATCAAAGGTTGCACATGCAAGGTGATGTGGCGGTCATGCAAGGGGAAAATTGGCAGATTTTCTAAGTCCTTTCTAGTCTCTTTTGCGCATGAAAAGAGGAGTGAGGCTGCATCAAGTCATGTGGGTGTTTCTTGCTACACAAGACAGCCTTGTTGGACAAGGCTTAGGGGAGATAAGTGTGGGTTTAACTTTGGGCTGAATGAGCTTGATCCAAGGAACCTATGGGCCATCGGCCACTTCAACCAAATGATCCAACAAGACAAGTCCAAAGGTGACAAGTCCACACACACACTAGCCCACTTCCCAAGTCCAATAAACACTAAAGCCTTATAACACATAATCAAATTACTCATATGATTTTATTAAAAGTTTCACATGCCTACATATGCACCCTCCTATGATTTTAATTTAAATACTTACCTTAGTCTCATCCAAGGATAAGATCAAACAATTCGCCAATCACCACACATAAACCAAAAAATCCGAATTCTACACATGCATCTATATCATATAGTACTTATGTATTTTACTAATTATGTGGGATGTTACACTCTCCCCACCAAATAGGAATTTTGTCCGCAAAATAAACCTACCTAAGAGCTAAACAGTTCTGGATAGCGTTTCTGAATGTCGTCCTCGCGCTCCCAAGTGGCTTCAGCTGCCGATCTGTTGTTCCATAATACTTTCACCAAAGGAATCTCTTTAGAACGGAGTCGCTTGACGGATCTTTCAAGAATTTGTAACGGTCGCAATTGATACGTCAGATTTTCCTTTAGTTGCACTTCTTCCGGATGTAACACATGAGATGGATCCGAGAGATATCTCCGTAGCTGCGACACATGAAATACATTGTGAATTCCTGACAGATTGGGTGGTAACGCCAACCGGTATGCAGACTCTCCAATCCGGTCCATAATCAGATACGGTCCTAAGTACCGTGGACTCAACTTCTTAACTCCCATTCTCCTTCCGAGTCCCGATGTAGGTGTGATTCTCAAGAATACATGGTCTCCGACTTCGAAAGATAGGGGCTTATGACGCTTGTCGTAATAACTCTTCTGTCTGGCCTGAGCCCTCTGCATATTTTCTCGAATCTTCTTTACCTGTTCGGACGTTTCTTGAATTAGATCAGGTCCTAACATACTTCGCTCACCCACTTCAGTCCAGCATAAAGGGGATCTGCATTTTCTCCCATACAGAGCTTCGTACGGTGCCATTTGAATACTGGAATGGTAACTGTTGTTGTAAGCAAATTCAATCAAAGAAAGATAATTATCCCAGCTGCCTCCTAACTCCAAAACGCATGCTCGCAACATGTCCTCTAAGGCTTGAATAGTGCGTTCCGTCTGTCCATCGGTCTGCGGATGATAAGCAGTACTCAATCTCAAGTGGGTCCCTAATGCTCTTTGAAAAGATTCCCAGAACTTAGAGGTAAACTTGGGATCACGATCACTGACAATACTCGTAGGAACTCCGTGCAGTTTCACAATCTCCTGCAGGTAAATTCTGGCAAGCCTCTCTGTATTGTATGTGGTCTTAACATGCAAGAAATGAGCTGACTTCGTTAAACGATCGACAATCACCCAGATAGCATCATATCCTTCTCGCGTCCGAGGAAGTCCAACTACAAAATCCATCGCAATACTGTCCCACTTCCATTCGGGAATCTCCAAAGGTTGAAGGAGTCCCGACGGTTTCTGGTGTTCGTACTTCACCTTCTGACAAGTTAGGCATCGAGATACATACTCAGCAACATCATGCTTCATACCCGGCCACCAAAACAAGGTCTTCAAATCATGGTACATCTTTGTGGATCCAGGATGAACTGCATACTTACCCTTATGAGCCTCCTGCAAAACTTCTTGCTTCAACTCTTCGTTCGGCACAACTAACCGACCTTGAAATCTCCAAATATCATTCTCATCCTTTACTACCTCTTGGTTGCCAACCAATTCGCGGACTAACTCTTCATCTTTCTGAGCCTCCTTAATTCTACTGATCAATTCATTCTCTACCTTTATATTTCCCAGTCTTATGCTATTCCCTCTCTCGTCTACAGATAAGTTCAAATCTCGAAAGGCCTCAAACAATTTCAGTTCTTCTATCATCAGAGTTGCAGCGTGCAGTGTCTTCCTACTCAAGGCGTCCGCTACCACGTTTGCCTTTCCTGGGTGGTATTTAAGTTCAAAATCATAGTCCTTCAGAAATTCCATCCACCGTCGTTGCCGCATATTCAGCTCCTTCTGGTCGAACAAATACTTCAAACTCTTATGATCGCTGAACACGTCAAACTGCGAACCATACAAGTGGTGCCTCCAGATTTTAAGTGCGAACACTACAGCTGCTAACTCCAAATCGTGCGTAGGATAATTTTCTTCATGAGGCTTTAGTTGTCGAGATGCATAAGCTACCGCCATACGATCCTGCATTAACACGCATCCAAGTCCTTTCAGCGACGCATCGCAGTATACTTCGAACTTTCGGGTAGGATCCGGAATCGTGAGTACGGGAGCACTCGTTAACCTGCTCTTTAGTTCCAAGAAACACTCTTCACAAGCTTCAGTCCACTCAAAAGGCTTATCCTTCCGAGTGAGACGGGTAAGAGGTTGCACTATCTGAGAGAAATTCTGGATAAACCTTCGATAATATCCAGCAAGACCTAAGAAACTTCTTACTTCAGTGACAGTCTTGGGTCGTTCCCAATTCATAACAGCTTCAACCTTGCTGGGGTCCACCGCGATACCTTCTGATGAAATGACATGACCCAGAAACTGGACCTCCTTAAGCCAAAACTCGCACTTCGACCACTTCGCGTACAACTGCTTCTCCTTCAAGATTTGCAAGACAATCCTCAGATGTTCCGCATGCAGCTCTTCATTAGTAGAGTAAATCAGAATGTCATCGATAAACACAATAACAAACTGATCAAGGAACGGGCGGAAGATGCGGTTCATGTAGTCCATGAATACCGCTGGAGCATTTGTAAGTCCGAATGGGATCACCTGATATTCGTAGTGCCCATAACGAGTCCTAAAAGCTGTTTTCGGAATATCCTCCGGTTTGACCCGGATCTGATGGTATCCCGATCGTAAATCTATCTTGGAAAAGACTCTGGCTCCTCTCAGCTGGTCCATCAAATCGTCGATCCTCGGTAGCGGATACTTATTCTTCACTGTAACTTTGTTCAGCTGGCGATAATCTACACACAGACGTAGACTCCCATCCTTCTTCTTAATCAAGATGGCTGGAGCACCCCATGGAGAGGTACTCGGTCTAATGAATTCCTTTGCCAAAAGTTCTTCTATCTGCTTCTTCAACTCGCGAAGTTCCAAAGGCGCCATACGATACGGAGCAATGGAGATTGGTCCAACTCCAGGAACAAGTTCGATAGAAAATTCTATTTCCCTATGAGGAGGCAATCGAGGTATTTCATCCGGGAATACCTCCTCGAATTCTCTAACTACAGGTACATTCTGAATTTGATTGTCAACCGGGGTCTCAGCCTCGATCGACAAGAGATACCCTGCTGCTCCCTTGCGGAGCTCTTTTCTAACTTGTAATAAAGAAATGAGAGAGAAAGGTTGAAAATTACCATCTCTCGCATCCAGTGCGAACACCCGTGCTTGCGTAGGCTGTTGATCAGCGTTCTGGG
>JAVKPL010007094.1:0-28231 GCA_032173675.1 Gastrolobium villosum | reverse complement strand
CGGCATCTGCTCCTCGTCTCGCATATCGAAGTCGACCATGTGAACCGACCTGTGTGGAGGGGGTTTGTTGCCGGGCTGACTGATTCCAGTGGAAGTACTAGGATCCCTTGTCACCATTCGAACAGATCTGAAATAGCAGTCCCGAGATTCTTTCTGGTCTCCAGCTATAGTGAGCACCGTACCCTGTTTGGAGATCATTTTGAGCTTTTGGTGCTTGGTTGAGACCAACATATCCCAATCATGGATGGTCGGCCTCCCCAGGATCATATTGTATTCAGAGGGGAAGTCGGCCACGATGAACCTCACCCTTCCAGATCTGTATGCCTCCTTGGTGCCTAATGTCAACCGCAAATCAATGTACCCTTTGGGTATGGTGTCTTGCCCATTAAACGCGATTAAAGCTGTGTTACAGGGCTTGAGATCTTCTTCGTCGAGGTTCATATTTTTAAAGGCTTGCCAAAGAATGACGTCAGCGCAACTCCCATTATCCAAGAAGATTTTCTTAACCCTGCAGTTCACCAACGTCCCAGTGATGACCAACCCGTCTACGTGGCCTGGTATCACGTCGTCCAATTCCTTCCTTGTGAAATATAGTAACGGTGGTTCTGCCTCTTCTTCTTTGAACTTAGGACGCTCTCTGATGGAGAGCACCTCCCTGAGGTACTTTCGCCGGGCATTCATAGTATCGCCGCCTCCACCAAACGCGCCACTGATAACATTACATTCGAACTCCGGTTCCTGGAATTCTTCATCATCGCGAGCCTGCTTGTTGCCGCGATTCTCGTCTTTAAATTTTTTATCATTAGACTGATTGACAAACTTGCCTCCTCTCCTCTTCCGATTTCTCCATCCCTGAGTGCGGATGAGGTATTGACGCAATTTTCCTTCCCGGATATATTTTTCAATGGCATCCCGAAGGTCCCAACACTCATCTGTGGAGTGTCTTGGGCCGTCATGGAATGCACAGTACCGTAATTGGTCCAGGCCGGCTGGATGTTGTAATGGCCGGGGTTTTTCAACTGTCTTCATTTCGGTGGAGGCCACCTCGCGCCAAATCTGCGATCGAGGAGCATTCAGTGGGGCATATTTCTCATACTGCCCTCGAGTTGGGAACCGCTCTTCTGGCTTTTTCCCCCGCAAATCTCCTGGCTTTCTGGGCCCCTGTTTATCTGATTGACCCGGATGATGTTTCTGGTAAACATTCTCCAGTTCCATCTGTTCGAGTTCTAAGTACTTCTTAGAACGCGTGTTGAATTCGACTAAGGTCCGGGGTGGGTCCTTATAGATCGACTTGGCTAGTCTAGAGGTTCCATGTAGCCCGGCGATCACCAGATGTAAATGAACATTTTCGGATAATCCAGGCACTTGGAGGGCAGCAAGTTTGAATCGATCTAGGTACCTTTGCAGTGTTTCTCCGGATTGCTGTTTAATTTTGCCTAAGGCAAACTCTGATTTTGGCTGTTTCTTGCTGGTGGCAAAGTTCAACAAGAATCGTCCACCGAATTCTTCGAAAGATCGAATGGACCCCGCCGGTAAGGATGAAAACCATGTTTGTGCCGCCCCGGTTAATGTTGTTGCAAAGAGCCTAGTAATCAAAGGCTCTTCGATGCCTTTGATATACATAGCCGTGTCAAACGCATCCAGATGCACCTGCGGATCTTGGGTGCCATCATATTTGATCAGCTCGGATAGGTTTAAGTTGTCTGGATAGGGAGCCTCCACTATTTCATTTGAGAAGGGGCTGTCATTGTACAACCCCCTGTTGTACTTCCTTCTGTATATTCCGGCAACGTTATCCGGGCTGCGTTGTGGGGGTCGGTGTGTTGCAGCCGCGTCGCCATTTGCTTGCATATCCTGTGCACCCAAATGCCTAGGCATCCGAGGCGTCTGGTTAAGACCCAGATTTCCTTGCCCCCCTTGCCGTGGTCCTTGCAAGCCGAATCTCGGTACCCCAATTGCTGAATTTGGGTTTACGGGGATACCGGTAGGGGCAGGCTCCGCCGGTTGCCGATCTTCTATGCGAGGGCTTGAACGGCGTAGATCTGTGACTACGCGATCAACAGCTCTGACCGGATCTGGGTTAGTCATCTGCCGGATCCGGGCCTCTGGTTCGTGGATCTGCCTCGCATCCGCTTGTCTCTGCAGCTCGCTCCGGCGTTCCCACTCCTCAATCCGGCGCAGGAGGGCATCCATGGCCAGATTCGGGCCTTGTCGGCCAGGTTCATCGATGGGCTGCAACCCCTGCATATAAGGTGCATCAGGGTTGCAGGCTGGAGTGGATGCTGAGTCAGAGTGCACTTCACTGATGTGCACGACATCTGGATCTGGATCTGCAGGCTGGAGTGCTGCTTCCCGATCCTCCTCCTGATTGGACGTCAAAGGCGGACGGAAGCCACTCCTTGTGGTTCTCACCATCGCTCCTTTTGGTAATTTTAGGGTTCGGTCCCCACAGACGGCGCCAATGTTCTGCCTGTTGGCAGATGTGTCCAACGTAGGTTGGATGATTGATCTTGGATACGGGTGTTTCTCTCTAGATACCTATAGATTAGGTATCTGGGAGGAACGTGGATCACTGACACTGACCTAGGCGTATGCCTTCAAGGTGTGTGTGTGATCTATAGTGTTTAGGATTAGAAAATGTGTACCTTACTGCTCTGCTTACCTGCCTTATATAGCCCGGCTCTAGGGTTTGCTTGGCTGGGCCGAGGTGCAGCGTGGGCTTTGGGCCGAGGTGCAGCGTGGGCCTGAGTCCAGCCCATAACAAAACTATTAGTATAAATAGTTAATCTCTGCTTTAAAAATACTTATAATAATTAACTCATCATGTTAATCTTAATAACAGTTATAACTTCAATATTTTATTTTCGTCTCATGATAAAAAAATTATAATTCAGCCACTACCTTCGACCTATAACGAAAGCTACTCAGCAGCAAACACCTTATACCCAATTTAGGCAACCTGTACAGATCGGATTTTAAAATGTTTGAGCCTTTATTGAAATCGAACATATATACATCAAAGTTAGAGAAAGAATATAGGAACATAACAGATTAAACATAAGAATTTGACTATTGAACTTTTGTTTTTGTTTTTGTTTTTGTTTTTTTTTTTTTTTTCTCAAACCAATAGTGCATCTGCCACTATGTTTATGATTACGAACTGCATCAACCTCTCATAGCTCTTCCATTGCAATTATTAATTATTAGTAGGGGTTTTATAAGAGTTATGTTGTAGGAAAAGTGATTGTGTTATGTTATAGAGATTCGTTTTGCGTGCCAGAGTTTTTTTTTTTTTTTTTTTACTTCAAAATTTGCGGGTCCCACAAAAAATTGTGTGTGTAGGAAAGTTGTTGTGGTCATGTTAAATGATATATGTAAATCCCTATTAGTAGTATACAAAACCCACGAGGAAAAGGAAATGGGTGTCAAAAGAAGCCTCATCGTACATCTTTCAATAGAAATCAAAATTTTCTCCCAACAAATAGGATATTAATCCTGGTGATATAGAAGTTGTTATGCACCAATGAACGTGCTCACTGCCAAAAGCCGCATCAACATTTATTCAAAGAATCAAGTGTCCTTAAGATGCTCATTGTTTTTTATAGCCATTTCATTAATTTTCTCTCTTGGAAATATAGATATATAATATAAGGAATGATATTTTTACTAGCAAATTTTTTTACTACTAACTTACTACCTATCTAATCACTATTAAATCAAAGAGAGAGAATGCTAAAAAGTTTTTGAAAAAAGGGAAAATGTTGATCCAATGGTGATTAGATAGGTAGTGAATTGGTAGTAGAAGATTTTGGTAGTAAGAATATCCCTCTTCTAATTATATTTATCGTCTTTACTTGAACTCCGTGTTTAGCCAACAAATAGATCAAGGGGGTATTTGGCACCAGGATTTTTTTTTTTTTTTTTGAGATTCTCGAGAAAGTAATGTTGAAAAACCTATTTATCCACGTTTGGTATGAAGTTTGTAAAATTATTCCTCGAATTTGATTTTGCCGGGATTTTGATTTATGTACAAAATGTCTTCCAAAATGTCATCTAAAAATACCACCAAAGAGGTAGTATTCTTGAAATCCTCGACGTTCGGAAATTTTGATACTATTTTTGGGACAAAAATGCCCTTTAGTTGGCACACGATTCCCGAATGAGAAAACCATGGCAAAAAGCTTATAACCCAAGATCTCCAAGCTGACACTCATCCACCCGATAAATTGGGGGGTGAAGGACAGAGTTTGAGGAAGGAGAAGAAGAAGCCAAAATCTGGAGACTTTGAGTCACTAGGTCTGAGTTCGAATGTGTCAAGGGAATTAAGCGCAAAGGGTACAAAGTGCCCCCTCCAACTCAAAGGAAGACCATGCCCCTCATCCTTTATGGCTCTGACATTGTTGAAATGGCTCATATCGGCTCTGGCAAAACGGCTGTGTTTCTTGTCCCAATGCTACACCGCCTCAACCAGCATCTTCCTCAGGGGGGTTAGAGTCCTCATTTTTATTTTTTTAAGGGAATGATACGTTGAGGAAGTCTACTAGAACTAGAGGAGCTCCCACATGGGCCAAAGATCACTCAACAGACATGTAATAGTTGTAGGTAGTTTGTTTTTTCTGTTATTCGGTTATTCTGTTAGAAACAGAATATGGCTGAGAGATGTATAAATAGGTGATTGTAACCCTTGAATTTTTTTTATCCAGAAATAAAAAAATTAGTTCTTCTTTTCCATTTCTCTCTGCCTTCGATAGGAACCCTTCTTATCATTGGTGCTTTCATCATCTACATCATGAAGATCCAAGAACTCGCTGATGAAATTTCTTCTCTTCAACTTCGAATTGAACAAGACAGAGAAGAGAGCCATGCGTTTCAAGCTCGCATTGATCACAGTTTCCTGGAAAGTCATCATGAAACCCAAACGCAATTGGGTCAATTGGCTACATAGATGCAACAGCTTCAAGAGTTGTTACTGGGACGTGACGAACGTGTACGAAAAGAGGGTGTTTCTGCATCTCTGGGGCACCACAAATCCACCGTGCCAGAATTTCATTTACCATTGAAGACTGTTCGAATGGAGATTCCTGTTTTCAATGGCACCAATCCTCAAGGTTGGATTTTCAAGACTGAATTGTATTTCGATTTGCAACAGATTCCTGATGAGTATAAGGTGAGACTTGCTGGATTGAAAATGGAAGGACTAGCTTCTCCTTGGTATCAATGGTTGTTTAAAGGAGGTTCAATTGGTACATGACCAGACCTCAAACATGCAGCATGCCAGCGTTTTGGAGGTTCAGCATACACAGACCTTCGTGGGGTTTTGTCCAAACTCACCCAAACTGGTACATTGGCTGAGTATACTCAACAATTTGAATCTTTGATTAATCAAGTCACTGATTTCTCCGATGAAGTTTTGATGGCCTTCTTTGTTTCTGGTTTATCTTTTGACCTTAAGAGACCGATTCAATTGCACAACCCTACCACCTTGCACCAAGCAATGCAATTGGCCTTGGTGTATGAAGCCCACTTTGCAGACCTCCGATCCTCCTTTTCTTCACATTCTTCCATTCCAAAGAAAAATTTTCAGAAAACAAATTTCGCCTTAGACAGTAGCCATTCAACCTCTGCCCCTACTACTCTAGCCTTGCCATCTACTACAACCCAGTCCACAAATCCCTTAACCTTACCCTCCAGTTTACCTGTGAAGAAATTATCCAATGAATATCTTCAGGAAAGAAGGGAATTGGGCCTTTGTTACACATGTGATGAGAAATGGATTTTCCGTCACAGATGTAAGGCCAAACTTCTCTTTATGGTTGGAGATATGGAGGATGATGAATTAGAGGCAGAAGAAAACATAGTTTGGCAACCAGATGCCACAAATACTACTCCTCTTGAGGCAGCCCTGCATTCTTTATCTGGTACAAACAGCTTGAGATCTTTTCATTTTTCTGTCAGCATTAAAGAGCATTCCTTATTGACCTTGGTGGATTCTGGAAGTTCTCACAATTTTATCAAACATGAGGTTGTGGATATCTTATCCTTACCTGTTTCCAAAACTCAGATAATGCATGTATATTTGGGAAATGGTGCATTCATGTTGTGTGACAGGAAATGCTCTAATGTTGATATACAAATTCAAGGGCATTGTTTTACTTTGGATTTGTGGGTCATTGATTTATCTATGCGTATAGACATCATTTTGGGCATCATGTGGCTCGAAAAATTAGGAAGGGTCATGCACGATTATGGTGGATTGACTATGGAATTCATGTGGAATAACAAATTGGTCACTTTAATTGGTGATCAGCAAGTCCTTCTCGTCAGAAAAAAAAGGCAGAATGCTTGGCCTTGTTCGCAACAGACATCCATTCTACCAATACTGATATCATTTCTGAACTGAGTGCTATCAAGGATAAGGTACCTGAAGTGGTCTGGTTGTTGTTGAACAAATTCAAACCTGTTTTTCAACTTCCACAGCAGCTTCCACCAAAGAGAGATTATGACCATGCCATTCACTTAATCGAAGGGGCAGCAGCTGTTAGCATCCGTCCATACAGATATGCCTATCATCAGAAATCAGAAATTGAGCAACAAGTTTTTGATTTATTAGCTGCTAGATTCATCAAGGAGAGTCAGAGCTCTTTCTCTTCTCCAGTGTTGTTGGTCAAGAAGGCTGACAAGAGTTGGCGAATGTGCATTGATTATCGTGCATTAAACAAAATTACTGTTAAGGATCGCTTTCCTATCCCAACAATTGATGAATTGCTTGATGAGTTGAATGGTGCAGGAGTCTTTTGCAAGTTGGATCTACGTAGTGGCTATCACCGAATCAGGTTAGTCCCTGAAGACACTCATAAAACTGTTTTTCGTACACATGATGGGCATTATGAATTTCTTGTCATGCCATTCGGATTAACCAACGCACCATCCTCTTTTCAATCAGCCATGAACCGTATGTTTAGACCATAGTTGTGAAAGTTCATCATTGTTTTCTTTGATGACATTCTCATCTTTAGCAAGAATTTGGAGGAACATGTCCTTCATTTTCAGGTTGTACTCAAATGCCTTCTTGCCAATAGCTTCTTGGTGAAGTTAAGTAAGTGTGCATTTGCACTTTCAGAAATCGATTACCTGGGACATTTGGTTTCTGCCCATGGAGTGAAGGCTGATCCCAGGAAGGTGGAATCCATGATCAATTGGCCACAACCCATCAATATTAAACAATTGAGGGGATTCCTTGGTCTTACTGGATACTATCGCCGATTTGTGCACCAATATGCTACAATTGCCTCGCCACTTACTGACTTGCTGAAAAAGAATGAATTCCATTGGGGAGAGGAAGCTCACCAAGCATTCAACTGATTGAAAGAGGCTATGTCTTTGACTCATGTCCCCATTCTACCAGATTTTGCGACCGATGCTTCCTCTACTGGTATGGGAGCTGTGTTATTACAGCATGGAAGGCCTGTCTCGTATTTTAGCAAGAAGTTGGCCAATTTATTCGGTGATATGGTTGTGAAATTACATGGTATTCCTAGAAGCTTGGTGTCCGATAGAGACAACATTTTTCTTAGTAAGTTTTGGACTACTCTTTTCCAGCTCAGTGGCACAAAACTAAAGACAAGCACAGCATACCACCCACAAACGGATGGTCAATCAGAGGTAACTAACCGATATGTAGAGCAATACCTTTGTGCCTTCTGTCATCATGAGAATCATAATTGGTTTTTGTACCTGGGATGGGCTAAGTTGCATTATAACACAGCTTTCCATTCCTGTATCAAGATGTCACCATTCCAAGCCTTGTATGGGAAGCTTCCTCACATGATACCTCATTACCCGAGGGGACTGGTGAAGGTTGAAGCCATTGATTCTTTATTATGTCATCGGGAAGAATTGTTGCAACAATTGAAGAAACACTTGATGGATGCCCAAAATCGAATGAAGGTGCAAGCTGATCGACATAGGAAAGATATTACTCTGGCTGTAGGAGACCTTATGTTGGTGAAACTGAAACCATATAGGCAGATCACAATAGAAAAACGCAGCAATCAGAAATTAGCCAAACGTTATTTTGGCCCTTTTCCAATTGTCCGTGTGCTGAGTCCTGTTGCATATCAATTGGAGCTGCCAAGTGGGTGCCGAATCTATCCCTCGTTCCATGTTTCAGTCATGAAACCATTCAAGGGTGATCGTTCAGTACCGGTTCTCTCACTTCCTCCTATGTCAACTGATAATCTTCCCTTACAGCAACCATTATCAGTCCTCGTGTCTAGGGAAGTTGAGAGGAATGGCCTCTCTGTTAGACAATGGCTCATTCAGTGGTCTCATTCATTGCCTGAGGATGCTTCTTGGGAGGATGAACAAGATTTGCAAAAATGTTATCCTCTACTTAACCTTGTGGACAAGGTTCCTTTTGAAGAAGGGGCGAGTGATACGTTGAGGAAGTCTACTAGAACTAGAGGAGCTCCCACATGGGCCAAAGATCACTCAACAGACATGTAATAGTTGTAGGTAGTTTGTTTTGTCTGTTATTCGGTTATTCTGTTAGAAACAGAATATGGCTAAGAGATGTATAAATAGGTGATTGTAACCCTTGAATGTTTTTTAACCAGAAATAAAACAAATTAGTTCTTCTTTTCCATTTCTCTCTGCCTTCGATAGGAACCCTTCTTATCAGGGAACCAACCTTGTTTTGATGTTTATTATTATTTTCAGGGGCAGGTTATATTTACAAACTACACTAAGTACGACCGATCATAATTTTTTTTAATACAGTCATACTTTAATCATACAGTGTATGACCGGTCGTACTTAGTGTTATTTGCAAAAAAAAATTGTAAACGGATCCTATACCTTCGTATTAGTTTGTTAGTTGGCAAAGATAGTACGGGAACTCAATTTGAGGAGTTAGCTACTTAGCTCAGAGTCCTCACATTATAATTCCCAACTTATATTGCTTTAAATTAGAGGAAACCAATTAGAACGACAGTGGGCTTAGAGGCAATGTGTTAAGAAAAGAATAAAGGTAAAGTTATTTTTGTAAATCACCTCAGATTTCCAGTAATATTTGACAATCAATCAAACACAGTATCAATAAATTTGAGCCAATATTTTCGGTAATATTTTGGCCTACCAAATAATTTTTTGGTCACATTTCCGGGAAATTTACTTTCCCAACATATTCCTAGTAACCGTGATTCCCGGACATAAAAAAAATCCCATGTACCAAACTCTTCCCTAAGTCTAAATTAAAATAAGTAACACAAAATAATATCAAAACAATAATAATATAATAATTGGTATACAAGACTTTTAACGTGAAAAACTCAATGTTAGAGAAAAATCAAGAAACTTTTATCGAAGTCTGTCCAAGTCTATATTATTACCGAACAACAATAGTGGGTACAATAATTCACAATATTCTCTCTCTATTCAATAATAGATGAACAAATAACATCTTTAAAAAAAGATTGAAATCAAGAGTAAAAAAAGAGGGAAATCATTACAAAGGGAGAAATATATATGTTGGTCTAGAAATCTCCAAAACACAAATCTACAGTTAGATATTAGAGGAGGGATATTCTTACTAACAAAATTTTCCACTACCAACTTACTACCTATCTAATCACCCTTGGATTAACATTTTATCTCTCTTCATAAATTTTTTAGCATTCTCTCTCGTTGATCTAATGATGATTAGATTAGTAGAAAGTTGGTAGTGGAAAATTTTGGTAGTAAAAATATCATACCTCTAGATATTAAGTATTAAATGCCACGAACATTCCCTTAAAGTTTGAGTTCATTTCGACAAATTGTTGGATTCGTCAAATAAGATTTTTTTTCTTTTTCCTCTCTCCTTTTTTTTGTCTTTCTTCTTCTCTTTTTTCTCTTTTCTTCTTTGTGCTTTTCTTTGGTGTTGTTGCGGCTTCTTTCTTTTTTCTCTTTCAAAATTAAGGTTGCAAAACTAAAGGGCCATTGGCCCACAAAATTAAATAGAGTCACTGACCCAACAAATCTCTCCCTCCTTACCTATGAGGGAGACAACTACAAACTAACTCTTCACTTGGAGTCCATATGTGCAAGTTTTTTCCACAATGCAAATATCTCTCAAGTAACAATTTTAGTCAACATTTTGGAGGCATTCTGTCGGTGTTGATCTTCTTAATCTTCATGGGGCTGTTGTGAGATCCTAGTGGAATAGATAACCCCCTAAGAAATTTGGGAGGAAGTATAAGGTGTCAAAGAACCAAAATCTTGGAGGTTGTAATGGGTTGTTCAAGCACCCTTAAAACTTGATCAATAGTGAAACTATTGTGTTGATTGAAGGCTGGACTTAGGTTACAATGGTTGTGATTGTTTGCACTTTTGCTAACCCTTATCTCTTTTACATAATTATTCATGGCATATTTGAACATTTTAGCTTCAATTTTGTTGTTCATTATTAGCTTGTCTAAGTTGCTATATGTCCATTATGTTTTGCTTATCCTAAATCATAGAATCTCAAGAAATTAATTTCACGAATAAAGTGAGATATTTTGTGAAAATATTTTTAAAACTCAATTAAATCCCCTTAAAGGCCACTTGTCCAACAATAACTTCTAATTTATGTGAGCCTCAAATTATAGTTGGTTGTTGCTATGTATAAGTTTTTTTTAGAGATATTCCAATCTGTTCATCGCTTCGCGACTAGTCTGATTCGGAGCGGGTCTCAGGATTAAGGCTTTAAATCTCTCTCAAAGATTGTACTGGGAAGAATCGAACACATGTTCTCACCCCCACATGCTCAGTTCTCTAGCGCCAACTGAGCTACCATAATTTGATTACTAAGTATAAGTTAATGCTGTAGAATTGTTGCCTTGTGTAACACCCCGTGTATACCCGGTTTGTTAACATATCATCGTATTAAGCCATGCTTAATTTAAAAATGCGGAATATCTATTTCTGTTCAATTATGACGTCATTATACTTAGCCAAGTTGATTACTTAATCAATTTCATAAAATGGTACTTGTATGTAAATTGCAAAACAACTAACTGAAATACCTCATTACATAAATAAAGCGAGTATCTAAAGTCACGGATCTACAACACGTAGTCTGGACCAAAATCCTGATACATTAATACACCTTAAAATAAATAAGACCTAAACAAGTCTATGTGGCATGGACAAACCCCATGCTCACCAAATAAGGCTACAAAGCCCAACAACAATCTCAACATCAAATATCATAAAGATGGCAGAAAACATAATAGTAGCTAATATCCAGTCATGACAGCAAACAACAAGAATATAATCAGCTAAGCTCTGGCCTCCTGCCGCCAGAGGCATCAGCCCCCAAGTTACCTGAACCTGAAATAAGTGTCCCCAAATGTGGGGTGAGATCTCCAAACAAGAAATCTCAATAAGACAAGAGGTCCTCAAGGATCTTCCACCCCAAGCTCACTTACATGTACAATATAAGTTCAAAAGCAGTGACTTCCAATATTAGTTCCAAAATTATGCAGTGCAACAGATATTCATGCCTTGTGTGTTTATCACTATCTACTGGCCAGAGAAAAGCAGGAATACGTCTATTACCCACGTGAGTACAAGGAACATTGCTTGCACCTCACCCACGGCTCACCATATTGTATGTATTACACACTCGGGCTTACCGTATAGATAGACCCCACATGAACATCATAAAGGCACATTGCATATAATAGCTCAACAGCATTTCCAAAATATCAAAAGCATGAAACACAACATGCATATAACCATATCCCCATGGGACATGGTGGAACCACAACATGGCTAAACCGAGGACACGAAAGCTTACCTTGCAAGCTAGCTATCTAATGCCAAGAGTCCAACCACTCTCAAAGCCCAAACACAGCAGTATCACAATCTGTTATGGACCAATAATATATCATTAACCAAAACTCATACGCATACAACTCAAAGACAACGTCTTTCCTTTACGTTTTACGTCTTAACCCTTAAGGCTCTATACAAAGCCATAAGCCCTTAACCCCTTAGGTTCTGACTTAATTTATTACAGAAGTCCAACTTCCTCACTCTAGGGTTCACAAACCCCAAACACCCATTCTGAATGAATAGTACGCTAATGTTCTTTGAAAACCTAGAATATTCGGATATATGACGGGGGCATATCCGGATATGCCATATCTAGATATCACCGAACCCCATATCCTGATATCAATATCCGGATACCATATCCGGATATCAATATCTGGATATTCACAACCAAATATCCAGATATTTCGCGACAGAATGCAGATTCTGCATTTCGCGAAAATCCAACCAAAGATCCAACTTTTACCAATTCAAAACGTTAAAGCATACATCTTTAATTCTGTTTTAGGTCTACATACTAGTTGGTTACATGTTTAACTCATCAACATGTCAAGATACCATATTTAACTCATTAAACTCACTAAGGACATTCACTCATTATCAACTCTACACTGATGCTTCCTAACACAATATTGCCTAGACACTTGATGTCTAATGTGGCATTTCCATCAAAGGGGCTTTTAGGCTTGTAATGGGGCTAGTTTTGGACAATTGTTTTTCTGGACATCTGGCTAACTTAGGTTGACCTTAAGTATATGATTAATCCGCATCTAACCTTGCAAAATATTGTCTAAGTAAGTCAAAGGGAAGCTGCTTGCTCTTTTTTTTTTTTTTTACTTCCCTCCTTTGTTTTCTCCTTTTTATTTCCAACCCCAACTTTTCACATTCACTTTCTTCTTCTTTTTTATTTATTATACAGGGAATTTTCTATTTCTCTTTCTGTTTTCTTTTTCCCTTTTTTATATCCTCTTTTTTTTATATCCTTTTCTTCTAATCTTTTCCGGATCACCCTCTATATTTTTATTCTTTTTATAACCACTATCTTCCCTTTTCCTTACTTATTTTCTCGCATTGCAGCCTAGTGAGAATTAACCAAAGACTAAGGCTTGCCTAAAAAGATGGATCGGGGAAGTTGGCTTTTGATATCATGGTTATGTAAACAGAAAAGAAAAGGTTCAGGCTCAAATAATGGATCAAGGGATTAAAATTAATGAAAAGGTAAAGCTTTTTTGCTATAGGCTAAACAATTTGAAACAAGTGCCCTTATCATATGGAAATGATCACACTAGTCACCTAGGTGTAATGTAGGTTAAGGACCCCAATGTAGAGTGACCACTCAACAAGAAAGTATAAGTGTTTGGGTCCAAATCCTCACCAAGGTTTTTATTCACTGATATAACATAACTAAGCTGAGACCCATTAGGACTGCTCTCATGAAATGTAACATAGATGATGCATGGCTAATTAACCAACTTAGAATGAAATAGACATATAGCTAATAAGATATGCAAGATCAACATAGTTGAGTTCATGATAATGGATGTCATATGTAAGATAAACAGAAAATTGTTTTTCAAGTTCAATAAAAAAGAATAAAAAAAATTAATTAATTTTTTTATTTTCTCAGTATGCAAACCAGTCAATTCAGCTTATATACCCTGTATACCCCACCCCAAACTTAAAAGGCAGTTGTGTCATCACAACCAAACATAAATATATAGGGAGTGATATAAGCAAAAGAGACATGTGATATTGCAGAAAACATGATAATAGAACCTGGATGACCATGAAATGGTCAGCTGAGAAGGAGGAGTCTCAGTCTTCATAAGAAGAATCCTCCACTTCAACTAGATCATTCTCTTTATGTCCCGCTGGCCTTATTTCTATCTTTCTGATATGGTTTAGGTGCTCTATGACACTGTAACTGAATACTAAAATAGTGACAGGTGAAAGTTATGCGGTTTATATCAGCAACCAAACTATCAAGAAACATGACTACAGTAAGCTCATATGTCGTTTGGTCTTAATAAAAAAAAACACAAGATGAGGGTACCAATTCACAATTAAAAGATTTCAGTAATTTAAGCCACAAATTAGTAACTAAGATTCAGTCTGGTAAGCCCAAAATTACAAACCATAGGCTAGTACAGGGAAAAAATGCTATTACTTATAGAAGTACAACCCAGTTTGAGCTCAAATTACCATAAAGATAGTCACACAGATAATGTATACCACAAAAATACATATATCAAACCAGAATTCCACAATCACTACTAGCGTAACCAATACCCATCAAAATAGAGACATGAACTCAATACTTTCAACCACAAAATTCCTTTTTTACTTAAATTTTTTTAAGCCACCTGCTTGTTTGACTCGTCTCTATATACAACATACAAAGAAACTAAAACTGCAGTTCAACATATGTGACAGGGGTTCGCTCGCTCAGATTTAATTTTTTTATTTTTCAATGGGTGTGTTACGGATATGTATAATATCCTAACTACCCACTCAACAATATGCTATAGGATAGATGCACAGCTATCCTAACAATATCAAACAGCAAGGATAGGATCCTTATCTCAACAGAGAGGAAGCTGAGTCCTACCATAACTGGGAAGTCTACAGAAACCCTAGAGGTAACCACTATAAATAAGGGGTTAAAGACCCCAGGTACACACTTTTCAACCTATTTACGAATACTGCCCACACTGTGCACACACCCACGCCTTGGCTAGAAGCCTATTGCTCGTGCGTAGTGATTGGGACATCGGCTATTACCCAAGTATACATCTGACTATATATTATCTCTGAGCGCATATCATACGGTACAGCAATACGGTCTTTCTAGGACCGAACATTGGCGCCGTCTGTGGGAAACAATAAAATTCGACTCCCATAACACGATGACGAACACCCGTTCGACGTCCGGCTCTGCCCTACCACCACCAACAACCACTCTGCTCTGGGACAGCTCCAGTCAACATCATCTCCTTTGCTGGTGGATGTATAGGTCGGAGAGGTCGGCACACAGGCACAGCTCTCACGAACCCAGTCCAACGCAGCGGTGGCGGCAGCATACCCACAAAATAATCAATCAGAAGACGTGACCAACAGGGCCATGAATGTGATCCTTCAAAGGATGCAAGAGATTGAAAATAGATTTCTAGCTCAGCAAAGGTTAAACGTCCAAAGGATGGAGGCCGAGCTGGAGGAGCCAGCCAAGCCGAAAACGGCGGGCCACAGTAATAGAACGTGGCTGCGGCTGCCGAGAATGTGCAAAACCTTCATCACGGAAATCATCAAGAGGGCGGAGGCCAAGCAAACAATCAGGAAGATAACTATCTCCATGATGAGGAGGCCAATGATAGCCGTTCAATGAAAGGCTCATGAACCTGGCGATTCCGCCGAGATTCAAAAATGCGAGGATACCACCATACGATGGAAGTCAGGACCCGGATTCCCACCTAGAGGCTTTTAAGACTAAGATGTTGTTCAATGGGATAACCAGACCTATTAAGGCCAGAATCTTTGCGACGACATTAACGGGTCAAGCAATGGCTTGGATAACCAGGCTCCCCAGAAACTCGATCGACTCGTTCGAGGATTTAACTCGGACCTTTCGTCTAAACTTTGCAACAAGTAAGGCACATCTAATGTCGGCCTATGCCTTGGGCAGAATCCGACAAAAGGAGAATGAATCATTGAGGAAGTACCTCGATAGATTCAAAGACGCCGCCCTCAAGGTTCAAAATTTAACCGAACCAGTGCACCTACATCTGATCATCTCAGGACTAGACGGTGATTCCCCCCTTGCGAGGTCAATCTACAAGAACCCGGTCAATGACCTGGAGGAGTTCCGACATAGGTCGGATAAATACATTGATGTTGAAGACATGCAGAAGGTTTATGGGGAGTCCCGGGGTCGGAGGCCTAACCGCCGAAGTCCAAGTAAGAAAAATAAGGACCGAGATCAGCGAGGGTCGAAGAAAGGGAGCGACAATCGAGACAAGGGGTCAGATGACCGATCTCCCAGGCAGAAATATGACAAGGACACACCCCTAAATGTGCCCAGATCCCATATTTGGAAGGAGGTGTGTCAAACATAGATGCGCAACGTCGCAAGACCCTGACCTCAAGGCCAGGAGCGGATTAGACAGGAAAATATATTGTGCGTTCCATGACCAAAATGGTCATATCACGGATGATTGCTGGGACCTCCGAGATGCTATTGAGATGCATTTCAGAGTGAGGAAGCTGAAACAATACATTATCCGAACGCAGGGTAAAAAGAACGGCAAGCGAAGGCAAAGAAGCCGGAGCCGGAGCCACAGCCCAAAAAGAGAGGGTAGAAGAGACCCAGAGCAAGACCGCCCTTCAAAGGGCAGAAAGGTCGATGATAAAGAAGAGGAATTTCAAGAAGCCGAGTTTGAATGTAATGTTATAAGCGGCACTATGGGTGGAGGAGGAGACACGACAAATGCCAGAAAAAAGTACCTGAAGGAGGTCATGTCGGTAAGCGATAGGCCGAATTTCAAAGGGAAGCACAATAATTCTGCTCCCCCAAGACTGTTCTTCACCCAAGAAGAACTAGAAACGGTTGTGCTCGGACACACTGACGGTTTAGTGATTACAGGAGTAATAATGAACTGCAGGGTCAAGAGAATCTTCATTGATCACGGGAGCTCGGCAGACATACTCCTTTGGGACGCTTTCCAAAGGATGAACTTGGAAGAAAAAGACTTAAAACCATGCATCACCGAGCTAGTCAGGTTCAACGGCGAGTCATCCCCTCCAAAAGGGTATATTTATCTGAAACCGACATTAGGCACGAATGACTCATTTAGAGCTGGAAGGGTCCATTTCGTTGTAGTAGACACCATTTCGTCCTACAACGTGATCATTGGCCGACCTACTATTCATGACTGGGACATACTAATCTCCACCAAGCATCAAGCGCTGAAGATGCCGGGGCCAAACAACGAAGTCTTCACTATAACAGGAGATCAGAAAGAATCCAGGGAATGCTACTATGAGACCTTACGAGTCAATCAAAAGGGTCCATCATCTCCCCCCCGAATCAAAAATGGAGGAGGAAAAGCATCCACCAAAGACCAGTCACTATACCCGTGTGGGAACGAGGTAAATGTGATCGAATTGGACATGAGGGAGGAGCTCCAGTCACCTCTTCCAGAACCCCAAGGGGAGCTTGAAGATGTCAACATTGGTGACGAGGGGAGAGGACACACCAAGGTCGGAAAGGCCTTCGGGGATGAAACCAAAGAAGAGTTAGTTACCTTTTTAAATGAGAACTCGGATGTGTTCGCATGGAAATCCTCGGAGATACCAGGAATAGATCCAACTTTCTGTTGCCATAAACTATCTATGTACCCCGGATCAAAGCCGGTATCCCAGAAGAAGAGGAAAATAGGCCCTGACCGACGTCAAGCCCTAAATGAACACGTGGACGAGTTGTTAGAGGCCGGTTTTATCAAGGAAATACAATATACCACTTGGCTATCCAACGTAGTAATGGTGAAAAAACCAAGTGGAAAATGGAGAATCTGTGTCGATTACATTGATCTCAATAAGGTCTTCCCTAAAGACTCATACCCGATGCCGAACAATGACCTGCTCGTGGATAATTCTTCAGGTTTCCAAATCCTATCTTTCATGGATGCATATTGAGGATATAATCAAATCCCATTACACCCTGATGACCATGAAAAAACTGCCTTCATCACGGAAAAAGGTAATTTCTGCTATAATGTTATGCCCTTCGGCCTCAAAAATGTCGGGGCGATGTACCAAAGAATGATGAACCGCTTTTTTCACCAGATAATTGGAAGGAACCTAGATGTTTATATTGAGGACATGATCGTCAAGTCGACACACATTGACAAACACGTTGCCGACCTAAAAGAAACCTTCGAGCAATTAAGAGCTCGAAAGATCAGATTGAATCCGGCCAAATGCGCTTTCGGGGTGCCAGCGGGAAAATTTTTGGGCTTCATGCTCACTAAGAGGGGAATTGATGTAAACCCCGACAAATGCAAGGCTGTGCTCGAAATGAAGCAGCCGGAAAGCAAGAAAGAAATTCAACAACTCACATAGATAGCTATGCAACACAAAATACAGTATGCATTATCAGAGTTCCCTTACAAAACTGCTCTGATACCATAAAATGTAACAGCCCGTTTTACACCGATATTGTTAACATTAATTATAATATTAAGCGCAGTTACAATCACAACAATTAATTTATAAAAATGCGAGTAAACTTTTTCCATTTATTACGCAAACATTTAAAACCGTAAAAAGCGTAATAAATAAAAGTTGAGACCGTAACTGTAAAATCTTTGTGGAATACTTTTTTAACTACATTTATAACTTGTTTTACTTACTACAAGTCACTAAGGGGTCCCATAAACCCACTTAGCCAATTTCTCACTTTTACGTTTTCTACATATCCGAACGTGCTTCGGTCTCTTAATTTCTGCGGACAAACCGCATGGCGTGAACCTCTCATCTTTTGATATATTATTCTAAACTCAATTACCTTTCTAGGAAGCTATCACACGAGTTATTTCGATCTCGTTTACTCCGGATATCGCCGTTTGAAGTTGGACAAGCAAAGCTGCCAGCCAACCCCAAAATAGCTCCAAACATCCCTCACTAAATGAATTACTGCAGAAAATACACTAAACCGTTTGCTCTCAAAATTTTTTTACCACAAACTAGACACCTCAACCTTCGATTTGATATACCATAAACCTAATTTAACAAAGAAACGAAGCAGAAATAAATTTCCCAAAACCGGTCCAGAACTGCCACAAGTGCAGTAAGCAAATGGGCAGTCTGTGTTCTCTGCCTCCTCCAAGCCGACCTGCAACCCATAATTGCACCACATTTTACCACAAAATAGAGGACATTTCAAACTTCAAAATGGCGTATGGAAAGTCCCTATCGAACCACTGTGGAGGGAGATATGCTCTCCCGAAGTTCGCTTAATTTCTGCCAATTTACCAAAAATTTGCCAGAGTTTCTTTTATTTTTACAAAAATCCCCAAATTTGCTAGTGTGTTCTAGGACCTCAAATTTACCTAATAATCAATGGGTGGCACACACAAGGACCAACAATGTCTTGGGGCACTTACAACCCATCACATGTAACACCCCGTATATCTAGAACCGGTTTGTTAACATTGACTTATGATATAAAACAACATCTTGAAGCGCAGTTACAATCACATTGGTGCAATTAAAATCCGGTTAAATTTCTCTTTTACACACCACGACAAGCCGAATTAAAATTACCCAATTTGCGTGACCATAACCATACCATAACCATAGTGCATTGCGGAATAACATACTTAAAGCTTAATACCATACTTTCATTTCATTTATTACGGTCTCCATTTGCCCATAATATTATAGGATTTTTCATTACTTACGCGTGGGTTCAAACCGCGCTCAAATCGGAGCACCGTAGCCCAAGTTATGAGGTTTTTACGAAATGGAATGCTGAATTTCCCAGGACCCCTACGCTTCAAGCGTGGATCCCACGCTTCGAGCGTGGACAGTCAGAAGGTGGGCGCTCCAAGCGTGGATCCCACGCTCCAAGCGTGGACATTCGGGAGCAAGCACCCAAAACAGGGCAGTTTGACCTACCTGTGGTGTTTTAACCATAACTTGAGTTATACTTATCCAAATTACACAATCTTGGTCTCTATGGAAAGCTAAGAAACATATCTACAACTTCCATCAAGACACAAGGATCCAAATCTATCGTATAGGATACGAAAATTGGACAACAAGACAGGGTATCTTTGTTTTGGATTGGTTTTCCAACCTAAAGGTCTTCTTTCACCTAATTTACATCATATAATCCTTTCAATACATGAATTCTAGTCTCTCTAGATACTCATACACAAGAGAAGCATACATATCATTTCATCATATATGCAAATACCCAATAATTACAACATAGCATGTTTACAAGTTTCAATTACAAATCATGGGACTTAGCTACAAAACACTATGATCACTCCTTGGCTCCCATCAACAAAAGAGATACCAAAAGCATGAGCATAGGCTAAGTCCACCCAAATAAATATAGCATGCATATGACAATTGATTCTCATTTAGCAATCCTATACATGTGAACTACAAAATAACATGCTTAATCAAATGACACGATATCTTCATATGCCCAATCACTTCAAATATGGCCACTTGCCATCAGAGGCTCCTGCAGCATCCTTTCCTGAAAGGGGGTCCCCAACCACACGGGGTGAGATATACGAATATATCCAGTAAACCAGGGGTCCTTGGAGCATCTCTCCACCCCATAGTTCAATAACAGTGTAATAGCAATGACAATAATAATGCAGCAAATACATATTCATGCAAGTGTACAAAACATCTCCAGGAGAAATCCCTCGAGCTCTCGAGCTGTCCTAAGGATACTCAGATGCAAATAGTCCTACTGGCCAGCTAAACTACCAAGTATGATTTACGCATCGTCATGCAACATACCAACATAGGGAAACACCATCCTATGTCACACCAAAGCATGCAAATACGTATAACAAAGCATTACAATATTTCATTGCATTTATATACAACAACACACCATTACCCGTTCAGGGCTTGGTGGAACAATAAAGGGAATTACACCCAAGGTCCGAAGGCTTACCTCAAAGCTTCCAACTAAACCTTTGTTCTTCACCAATCTTCACAACACAACATTAACTTCAAGGAGCTAACCGAGCTCCATAGCTTGCTCCAACGGTTGGTTATTCACGGTTGGTCCAAATGCCTCAATCCTAAGCATCACATGGACAATATCAACAATCAACCCAAACCAAACCATTGATTACACCAACAAGCCAAACCATAGTCAAATGCATAATTTTGTAATTTTCCAAACAAAATCATATGACTATATAAACTTATTTTCACCGATTAAATGTCATTCCTAGCATTTTTCTCAACATACTCTAGGCCTCAATCTTCCTAGAACATAGCCCATTTACTCACATAACCATAAACCCCAAAACACTATTCATCCAAAACCTAAATCATGGATTCTTCATGAAAATAGAGTTCAAAGGATGAAATCTTACCACCAAGTGTTGCACAATCAAGGGGTGATGGTTACTCCTCAAGCTTCCATGGAGGTAGAAGCTCCCAAATCTCACACTTCTCCAATGGGTCAAAACTTTGGAAGGAAAATCTCAAACCACACAACTCCCCACCAAGACCCAAGCTAGGATTGTGAAAGAGTGGAAGATTTGGAATGGTTTAGGCGTTGGAATCAATCAAAAACATCAAGGTTTGATCACCCCTAGGTTTTCCTCTTCCTTTTTCTCTTCTCTTCTTCTTTCTCTCTCTCTTCTTCCCTTTTTCTTCTTCTTTCTTCTCTTTTTTTCTTCTGTGCACGCGGGTGGGGTTGGGGAATATAGGGTTCCTTTAAGTGATTGCCACTTAACATAGGTTAAGTGGGTATTGGTTCATCTATCTATTCAATTCCATTAATTACCAAACTTTACCCAACAGTCTGGAATATTTTTCTAGGAATATTTCTACTTCCATTTTTATATTTTGGGTACTTTTGTCTACACCCATTTATACCCCTTAATTTTCACAGAGTACACTTTTTACCTCAAAAGTGACCCCAATTAATTTTATAAGGGAATTTACTTATTTTTACTCACTAATACATGCTTAATTATCTAATCACATGTATTTTGCTAATTAATTATTTTGGGCTATTATAGTCACCCCACCTTTTAGCGATTTTGTCCGCAAAATCAAGAACATACCTGTCCTTAAACTCAGGATACTGACGGAGAAGCTCGTCTTCCCGCTCCCAAGTGGACTCTTCAGGTGTCCTTCCTTCCCATTGGACTTTCACCATAGGAATAGATTTGTTCCTCAGCCTCTTCTCATCCCGCTCGAGTACTTTCAGTGGTCCAATTGGAGTCTTCAAATTTTCCCGAATCTCAACGTCATCAGGTTGAACCACATGAGAAGGATCAGCTACATACTTTCTTAGCTGAGAAACATGGAATACATCATGTATATTGGATAGTTGAGGAGGTAAGGCAAGCTGGTAGGCAACCGGTCCTACCCTACGTAGAATCTGATAGGGTCCAATAAATCTAGGACTCAGCTTCCTCACTCCCAGGGCTCGTCCCACACCTGTAACTGGTGATAACCTTAGAAACACATGATCTCCCTCCTCAAACTCTAGAGGCCGATGCTTGAGATCATAATAACTCTTCTGGCGATCTTGGGCCTTTTTCAGACGATCCCTAATCATTTTGATTTGTTCAGTGGTCTCCTGAACAAAATCCAATCCAAATCGCTCTGAGTCTCCAACCTCTGCCCAGCAAGTAGGTGTCCTACACCTGCGACCATACAAGGCCTCGTAGGGAGCCATACCCAGACTAGCATGAAAACTATTATTATATGAAAACTCAACCAGTGGAAGGTATCGATCCCATGCCATACCCTGCTCCAGAGTGCAAGCCCTCAACATATCCTCCAACGTCTGAATGGTCCTCTCAGTCTGACCATCCGTCTGTGGATGATAAGCAGTACTCAGTCTCAACCGAGTGCCAAGAGCCTCCTGCAATGCTCCCCAGAAGCGAGAAGTGAACTTCGGGTCCCGATCACTAACAATATTCTCAGGCACCCCATGAAGCCTCACAATCTCCTTCACATAGAGCCTGGCCAATTTCTCAGCAGAGAAATCTACCCGAACTGGTAAAAAGTGTGCGGATTTTGTCAATCTATCCACAATTACCCAAATAGAATCATAACTAGCCTGTGTCCGCGGCAACCCTACCACAAAATCCATGGAGATACTCTCCCATTTCCATTCAGGAACATCTAGTGGTTGCAACATACCAGAAGGCTTTTGATGCTCAATCTTGACCTTCTGACATACGAGACACTTGGAGACAAACTCTGCAATATCTTTCTTCATACCAGGCCACCAGAAATTAATCTTTAGGTCCTGATACATCTTTGTAGCTCCCGGATGGACAGTGAATTGACCCCTATGGGCCTCTGTCATCACTTCCTCTGTCAACTGTCTAGGTACAACAATACGACCCTGATATAATAGTATACCCTCATCATTGCAGGATACACCACTCTGACCTTTCAGTCGTTTAGCACTTTCATTTTGCAGCTGAGCATCTTTAATTTTTGTCATCATTTCGTTCTCAATTCTTGTAATTTCGATGTCACAAATTCTGCCTGGAAAGACTTCAGACAATTTCATATCTCTGAACCTCTCGATTACATCAAAATCTCTCATCATCATGCTTGCCATGCTCACTGACTTTCGGCTCAATGCATCCGCTACAACATTAGCCTTGCCGGGATGATATTTCAATTCGAAATCGTAATCCTTTAAGAATTCAGTCCACCGTCGTTGCCTCATATTCAACTCTTTTTGATCGAATAAGTACTTAAGGCTCTTGTGGTCACTAAATATGACAAACTTCATGCCATACAAGAAGTGCCTCCACTGTTTCAATCCAAAAACGATTGCGGCAAGCTCTAAGTCATGAGTCGGATAGTTTTCTTCATGAGGTTTCAGTTGCCTCGAAGCATACGCTACCACTCTCCTATCTTGCATCAGCACACAACCCAATCCCTTTTTAGAAGCATCACTGTACAACTCAAATTCACCTTCCGGATCAGGAAGTACTAACACTGGAGCAGTTGTCAACTTTTCCTTTATCTTCTGAAAACATTCTTCGCATTCATGCGTCCAAATAAACGGAGTATCCTTCCGGGTCAAACGGGTCAATGGCAAAACCATTTCCGAAAATCCTTTAATAAATCTCCGGTAATAACCAGCCAAACCCAGAAAACTCCTTACTTCAGTCACAGTCTTGGGCCTCTCCCAATCAATAACTGCCTCTATTTTATTAGGATCAACCGCCACCCCATCAGCAGAAATGACGTGACCCAGAAACTGCACTTGAGAAAGCCAAAATTCACATTTAGAAGGCTTTGCATACAACTGTTTATCTCTGAGGATTTGCAACACAGTTCTCAAGTGATCCTCATGCTCTTCCTTACTCTTGGAATATATCAGGATATCATCAATAAACACAATCACGAATTGATCCAGAAACGGTTTGAAAATACGATTCATATAATCCATAAACACCGCCGGAGCATTAGTGAGTCCAAATGGAATTACCTGATACTCATAATGTCCATATCTAGATCGGAAAGCAGTCTTCGGAATATCTTCCTGCTTAATTCGGATCTGATGATAACCTGACCTCAAGTCAATCTTTGAAAAGACACAAGCACCCCTCAACTGATCAAGCAAATCATCTATGCGAGGGAGAGGATACTTGTTCTTAATAGTAACCTTATTCAACTGACGGTAATCAGTGCACAATCTCATGCTACCGTCCTTCTTCTTAACAAATATCACTGGTGCTCCCCACGGGGACACACTAGGCCTAATAAACTGCTTAGCCGAAAGCTCCTCAATATGCTTCTTTAACTCGGCTAATTCCGGTGGTGACATCCGATATGGAGCCAGAGAAATGGGTCCCACACCAGGCAACAAATCAATGGTGAACTCAATCTCTCTGTGAGGTGGAAGCTGCGGAATCTCATCCGGAAACACATCCACAAACTCCTTCACCACGGGAATATTGTCAATCTCCTCATGACTTCCACCCACTAAACCCCCCACAAAGACATATCCCAATGCCCCGGCCCTCAAAGCCTTTCTAACCTGCAGCACAGATAGATATGGGGAAGAACTAGTAGTAGAATCATCAGCAGAGAGCACAATTCTTTTTCCACAGCAGTCTATCATAGCACAGTTCTTTGATAACCAATCCATTCCCAAGATAACTTGAAGACTGATCATCGGCAAACAAATAAAATCCAGCACATAATCTCGGCCTTCATATTTAAATTCCACATCCTTGCATAACACTGATGTGTAACACTTCTCTCCAGTAGCAGTCACCACTTTCATTGGAGGAGAAATGTCGTACATTTGCAAGTTTAGCCCAACGGCCATAAAATCAGACATACAGGAGTGTGTAGCTCCCGAGTCAAACAAAACTTCAATATCCATATTATCAATATAAATTATACCTTTCACAAGATTTGGAGCCTTTTCTGATTGCTGACGGTCCATGGTGTATACTCTACCAACCGTCTGTGCCTCGATCATGGGAGGAACAACAGAAACAGGAACAGCCGCAGCTTGAACTGCCATAGTCCTCACTTCAGTCTGAGGACATTGTCTCGAGTAATGGCCGGGCCTTCCACATTTATAACATATAATTTCACCGGTGGCACACTGGCCTCTATGCTCCCTCCCACATCCTTTACACTTAGGAGGAGGTCCTCTATCAACAAAATTCTTCTGAGTCCCCGGCTTCTTGAATATATTTGCTGGGTTGTTCACACTCAGCTTCTTATCTTTCATCTTTTTATTCTTCCAATAACCAGAGCCCGTTGCTTTATTGGCAGTAGGTGCTTGGGCCTCAGAAGGCTTCTTGGTACTGGACACACCATATACCTCTTCTACCTTCCGGCACTGGTTCACAAACCGGCTAAACTCTCGGATGTCACAGTTTGACATCTTCCGAGACATCTTCTCATTCAGACCCCACTGAAACTTGGAGGTCATCTCAGCTGAAGTGGGTAAAGCTCTCCCATAATTAGCATATTTCACCAATTCATTGAACTTGGCAAAATATTGATCAATAGACATTGACCCTTGCTTCAAATCGTTGTACTCATTCTGCTTCCTTTCCCTAGCCTCCCTAGGAAAATAGTTGTCTAAGAACAGCGTCTCAAACAATCGCCAGGTAATTTCCCGGCCTTCAGCTTCTAGAGGTTGCACAGTATTAGTCCACCAATCCTCCGCTTCCTCTTCCAACATATAAACGGAGTAGACCAATTTCAATGCATCAGGGCACCTCATAACCCTGAAAATCTTCTCCATAGCTTGGAGCCATTTCGCTGCCACCATAGGGTCATATTCTCCTTTAAAAGAAGGAGGTTTATGTTTTCTGAAAGCCATTAATCTTCTTTCTTCGGCTTCGTGCTCATCAACCTGTTCTGCATGCGGTTGACGCACCTCAGTGTGCTGGCTATGACTACCTGAGTGGTGACTCGCTTCACCCTCATTATTACCCGCTCCGTCTTCTTCATTGTGAGCAGGTGGAGTAGGCGTGGCAGTGTGAGGAGGAGGAGAGGGTTGCCGGTTCTCGGGTCTAGCACCCCTCATCGCCCTCAGCTCGTTCATCATTGCGGTCATAGCATTCCGCGTGTCCTCATTTGTTTTGAGTAAATTTTCGTTAGCTCGACGACTAACTTCCAACTCCCTGTGCACAGCTGCCAGGGTTTCAACTATAGGATCCGGCTGCCCAACCGTTGCCCCACGACCACCTCGTGGCCTAACCAAAGCAGCCAAAACAGGATCTGGCTGAGCGTTTGCATTCGATGCTTCGGCGTTATTCCGGTTCCTCGTCATGACACTACACAAGTTACACCCAGAAATGAGTTGATCAGGCTCACACTAAGTGATCACAAATGCAATAATCATCAAGAGTACCAAAACAACTACAAAGCATTAAACAGCAAACACATATAACAATAGTCCACAAGTTTCCCTACAAAACTGCTCTGATACCATAAAATGTAACACCCCGTTCTAGAACCGGTTTGTTAACATTGACTTATGATATTAAGCGCAGTTACAATCACATTGGTGCAATTAAAATCCGGTTAAATTTCTCTTTTAAAGCAAGCCGAATTAAAATTACCCAATTGCGTGACCATAACCATAGTGCATTGCGGAATAACATACTTAAAGCTTAATACCATACTTTCATTTCATTTATTACGGTCTCCATTTGCCCATAATATTATAGGATTTTTCATTACTTACGCGTGGGTTCAAACCGCGCTCAAATCGGAGCACCGTAGCCCAAGTTATGAGGTTTTTACGAAATGGAATGCTGAATTTCCCAGGACCCCTACGCTTCAAGCGTGGATCCCACGCTTCGAGCGTGGACAGTCAGAAGGTGGGCGCTCCAAGCGTGGATCCCACGCTCCAAGCGTGGACATTCGGGAGCGTGGACATTCGCACCCCAAAACAGGGCAGTTTGACCTACCTGTGGTGTTTTAACCATAACTTGAGTTATACTTATCCAAATTACACAATCTTGGTCTCTATGGAAAGCTAAGAAACATATCTACAACTTCCATCAAGACACAAGGATCCAAATCTATCGTATAGGATACGAAAATTGGACAACAAGACAGGGTATCTTTGTTTTGGATTGGTTTTCCAACCTAAAGGTCTTCTTTCACCTAATTTACATCATATAATCCTTTCAATACATGAATTCTAGTCTCTCTAGATACTCATATACAAGAGAAGCATACATATCATTTCATCATATATGCAAATACCCAATAATTACAACATAGCATGTTTACAAGTTTCAATTACAAATCATGGGACTTAGCTACAAAACACTATGATCACTCCTTGGCTCCCATCAACAAAAGAGATACCAAAAGCATGAGCATAGGCTAAGTCCACCCAAATAAATATAGCATGCATATGACAATTGATTCTCATTTAGCAATCCTATACATGTGAACTACAAAATAACATGCTTAATCAAATGACACGATATCTTCATATGCCCAATCACTTCAAATATGGCCACTTGCCATCAGAGGCTCCTGCAGCATCCTTTCCTGAAAGGGGGTCCCCAACCACACGGGGTGAGATATACGAATATATCCAGTAAACCAGGGGTCCTTGGAGCATCTCTCCACCCCATAGTTCAATAACAGTGTAATAGCAATGACAATAATAATGCAGCAAATACATATTCATGCAAGTGTACAAAACATCTCCAGGAGAAATCCCTCGAGCTCTCGAGCTGTCCTAAGGATACTCAGATGCAAATAGTCCTACTGGCCAGCTAAACTACCAAGTATGATTTACGCATCGTCATGCAACATACCAACATAGGGAAACACCATCCTATGTCACACCAAAGCATGCAAATACGTATAACAAAGCATTACAATATTTCATTGCATTTATATACAACAACACACCATTACCCGTTCAGGGCTTGGTGGAACAATAAAGGGAATTACACCCAAGGTCCGAAGGCTTACCTCAAAGCTTCCAACTAAACCTTTGTTCTTCACAACACAACATTAACTTCAAGGAGCTAACCGAGCTCCATAGCTTGCTCCAACGGTTGGTTATTCACGGTTGGTCCAAATGCCTCAATCCTAAGCATCACATGGACAATATCAACAATCAACCCAAACC